>JAQGDG010000618.1:0-94265 GCA_029844215.1 Przewalskia tangutica
AAAAAAGGTGTTATTTAATTTCGCTTGATTTACTTAGTTGTTAAGGTAGAAGGGTGCCCAGGTAGGGCACTGATCCATGCAGGCCGGGAGTTGGGGTGTGAAAATTTCACACCACTGAACCGCTGAAACCTTTTGCCTTGGCGTAGAACTTGCCATAGTTTGACCTAAAGTGTTCTTCACTTTTTGGTTTGGATCTTGAAGAGGAGTTGGTTAGGAGCTTCTAAGGGTTTCTTGGGCGGGTTGGAACGTAAGGATTTGGATCTAAACGTTGCTTCAGGATCGACATAAATCTTGGATAATTTTTGGCTTATCGGTAATGATCTTTATCCCTATTGTTATTGGATATTACATGTTTTTTTATGTTTAGTTGTGTTTACTATATGTAGAATTAATATTGATAAGAATTGAGCTGTATTTACATTGGTGTATTTACAGAGACTTGTAGTATTATTGTAGGCGAGTTGTACACGTCCGATTAGGCGTGTAACCTCTCCCTTGGTTACGGGAGGGAGAGTCTTTGCCGAATTTTCAAGTAGAATATGGAACCTTGTACTTAAATGTTCTACGAAGAGATCTGAAGTTGATAGACGTTTTGTGGCCATTAGAGGTTGAAGTACTACGAGTAGCGTATTCTACTTGAAAGGTGGAAAGGGCTAGCAGGGTTATAGTACTGTGGAGCATTTTGCTATTTGTCGATAATCGTCTCGAGGTATGTGAACCACTTCTTATCCTTTCTAGCATGATGGTTGTGAACTATGTAGTACGGTAGACGTACGTGTGCTAAACGAATTTGGTCGATTTAAAACATAAAGTGTTATAATAGCTTTATGGGAAGTTAGTTATAACGACTTTATGTAGGTAAAAAGAATGGTTTGTTGATTTAAAAGGTAAGAGACTTGACTTATAAATGACTTGATATGAAATGTTAAGGACTTAAGTGTGTTAAAAAGTTGTGAAACCTCATTCGTGAGTAATGAGTACTTGGTTTTTAAAGGAATAAGTTATTGATTTCGGAAATGGGAATAAGTATCGAACAAACCATTGCAACGTTAATAAAGGAAAATATATGTTACACCCCGTGTTTACAGGACATGTTTTAAGGTAGTACGTAAGAACTCGCAAGTGTTAAGATTTGAGACTTGTAAAAATTTATCGGAATTAAGGAATTGTGAAAGCGTATTATTGTGACGAATGGGAGGGCGACACGTGTCACCCCCCCTTAGAATGCCTTGGACGAATTGATCATGGACAAAAGGGTCATTTGACCCTTGTTAGGAAGACAAGTCTTGCTAGCCTTAGAGCTTGACAACATTGACCAAGTCAAAGACCCCACATTAGTCTTGATATTTTTTAAGACCTCATCCAAACCACCCATTTGTTTAGATCTTAATCCTCCATTACACTTTATAATACTAGTAGTGCAAGACAAGCTTAACACTTAGCTAAATTTCACAACAATTTGAAGAGCTCAAGAACAAGGCTCACGGGTTCATGTCCAACAAGAAGGAAAAAATTTGTTTCTTGTCCAATAATCTCCCACTTTAAACCAAGGTTCCTAAGTGTATTGTGAGTGTATCTCGATAGAAAAATCCTTAAAAAGAGAGTTTTTCAGATTAGTCGCAAAGTGAAAACCTAGTGGCTTTCTAGGTTTTGGATTGGAAGTTTGAAGGAAGTTGTTGGTAGGGTTCTAAGGGTCTCAGTAGCGGATTGAAGTTGTCTTAAAGAGTCTATGTTGCTAAGGAGCGACTTGGATATGAAATTGGTTTGAGATTCGTTGAGGTATAATCTTATCTCTTAATAGTGTTACAAGATAATATTTATAATTGTTGTTAGCTTTATATGTTGATAGCATGAAGTTGGTATGTTGAAGTTTATAAGTATTATGGATTGCTAGTAGCTTAATCCGAAATGTTGTACAAGCAACTTGAAAATCGATTACTAATTGGTCGCTTATTAGAAATCGTCACATGTTACTTACTGAAGAAATTGGTTGTTGTAATCAAACGCGACTTGATATCATGTTAGGCTAATAACTTGGATTGAAATAGAAATTGGATAAGAATAGGTATTGTTGAACTCAAGGTGGCGAATTTGGACTTTTAGTTTGTTATTCATTCAGATTGGACTACTTTCTAAATTGTGAGCCAATTGGGGCTGTTTAGTTATTCATTTGTATTGGACTACCTTCTATATTGTTGTGAGCCAATTGGGGCTGTTTGGTTATTGTATTTCGGCCTTGAAAAGGTGGCAAAGTAAGTAGAAACAAAGGAGGTCTTGTCAGATTTTCCGTAATTTAGTGACTTAGCACTTAGAATATTCTACGTTTGAAGTAAGAGGTTAATGGACGATTGTGACCATGATAGGTTGAAGTACTTAGTATAGCGTATCCTACTTCAAGGATGGATTAGCTATCAAGGTTGAAGTACTTTGGAGCATTTTGCTACTTGTCGATAATCGTCGCGAGGTATGTGAACCCCTTCCTTCTTTGGCACGATCCTATGATGAAATAGCCATGTGATATTATTTCATGATTCCTTCTACTCCTGAAGTTAAGAAGTGTTCACGTTGTTGATTCTAGTTAAAAGTATGTTTAAATTATCTTAAGTCCTTACCAAGTCTTATGGGAGATGTTGGTAAAAATGGTTAGGAAGTTATGAGATTTGATTTAAAGCTACGTGTCTTGATTTATTTAAAGTAAGTAAGTTGATTTTATGTTTAAAAATGATTTAAATTTATATGTGAAAAGGGGATTGATTTTAAAAGTGGAAGTTATATGGTTTTAAAGAGAATAAGCTACTTGGTTTTGGGAAGTGTATGAAACTTTATTTTTCAAGTTATGGGACTTGATTCCTAAAGTGTAGATGACATGATTTTATAAGTATAAGTAAATGGATTTTAAAGAATGTATGTTATGAAGTTTTAAGACTATGAACTTTGATTTTCTTTAAAGGATTATGAAACTTTATTGTTCAAGTTATGGGACTTGATTTCTAAAGTATAGAGGACATGATTTTATAAGTATAAGCGACATGATTTTAAAGAGTGTATGCTACGAGGTGTTAAGACCATAAGCCTTGATTATAAGTGGAAAGGACTAAATTTTAAAAGTATGGCTTCTTAATTTATTTCGAAGTTAAGAAGATGGTTTCCAAAAGAGTATGTGACTTGAGCTTTAAAAAAAGAAAGGAGGTTTTATGATTCTTTTAAGTATGTATGTACGTAGTATTTTTGGATCTAGTTTTCCTAATGTTGTAAGAATAAAGGTGCCTTAAGTTCTCCAAAATGAAAGGTTGTTATAATAGCTTTATGGGAAGTTATTATGACGACTTAAGAAGAAGTGAAAAGATGGTTTAAAAATGTTATGTAAGGAAAATCACACCAGCCTCGAATAGCGGACACGTTATGAAATACAATCGAGCCTACGAATAGGCGGACACGTTATGAAATACACCGAGCCTACAAATAGGCCGGACACGTTATGAGATACACCGAGCCTACATAGGCTGATTACGCCATATTACCCGAGCCTACACATAGGCGTTACGCCATCTTACACCGAGCTCCACAGCGGCCGGATTATGTTACATGATTCCACAAGACACCGAGCCCCACAGCGGGCGGATTACGCCACATGATTTATCAAGACACCGTGACGCAAATGGGCGGATTACGTTATCACGCATGGATAATCAAAGTAAGCTCCCAAATTAAGTCCCTCCATAAAAGTATCGATTGTGTTATGTAAGATATGTAAGTTATGTGGAAAAACTTGACTAATTTCTTAGGTATGTATGTAAGAATACGAGGTTAATTCTTATTGAAGAAGGAAAGAGCAGTTAATATACGATTGATTTCGGAGTTAAATGACATTCTTTTAAAGCTTATGATTTGTTTATCAGACGCTATTTGCTCCATATTCGCATTTGTAATCGACCCTTTCGAAGCTGCGTTAAATGCCCGCAGTTATAGGTACCAGGTTGGTGGTCCTTGCTCTTAGGATCTCGCCTCGCTTTTTGAAAGAAAGCTCCATTTGCTCCGGAGGCTTAGCTCTTGGTACGGTTTTTCCCTGAGGTAGTAGATTCATGTACATTCAGGAGTATGGCGGGGCCCTGTCCCGCCACAGTTGTTATGTTAAAATTCTTAGAAGTGCAGAGTCACATATTGTGGGTCGCTTGTAAAAGAAATGAGGCACCGGTTGTATATATTATGTCCTGGAAGGTAGCCCTATCGGCTAACCTGTTATTTTACTTCTGTTGTTTATTTTTAAAGTTTCATGTATGTTTCCGCTGATTATCTCTGATGTATACCTGTAAGGGTGCCCAGGTAGGGCACCGGTCGCGGGCCCGGGGTCGGGTCGTGACAATATAAGGACAATTAATTATATTAAAACAAGTAGAATCCTCCATCTGCATAGAAGCTAAGATAAGACAAAATTGTATTATATTTCCTAGATCATGGTTTCTTTAATAAGATCATTAATAACAAGTATTGATTTTTCTTAAATTCCAAAGTAAGGAACTTGTTTTCTAAAAGAAAAGAGACTTGAGGAATTTGAAGTGTTTTGGTTTAAAAGAAAGGCATGGTTTTGAAATGAGTTTTCTAAACGTGTAGTAACTTACTTTGAAAAATAGACATGCCTTGATACTACGGGTGTTAGTATCTTGGGGTTTTACATAAAAAGGAGTCTTTTGAAAAGAGATATGCGTCACGTAGTACTTTGGCCTGTTTAATTGAGAATAATTCTATGTGATGCCTTGATTAGTACTTGGGCTTGATAAATTGAGAATTTGTCTAAGTGTGCCTTGATTAGTACTTTGGCTTGATAAAATGAGAATTATTCTATTTGTGCCTTGATAAGTACTTTGGCTTGTTAATTGAGAATTATTCTATTGTGCCTTGATAAGTACTTTGGCTTGTTAATTGAGAATTATTCTATTGTGCCTTGATAAGTACTTTGGCTTGATTAAATGAGAATTAGTCTAAGGGTGCCTTGGAAAGTACTTTGGCTTGCTAAATGAGAATTATTGTTATACCCCGTATTTCCAGAGTATGTACGTAAGGACGTACGTAGAAAAGTTTGGACTTTAAAGTGGCTTGGACGATTTATTTTTGTTCACAACACCCGGTTAGAGTCGTTTTCAAACGTTTATACAATGCGAAGGGAAAATTCGCTATATCATTTTTAATTTTTATGGATTTTTCCGAGACGAAATGTTTTGGACCAACGAGAGGGCAACACTCGCACCTCTCATTGGTGGGCATGGGCGGCTTGGGACGAAATGGGTGAGTGGGAGTAGGTAGGATATTTTGTGATATTTGTGTGGTAGATGGATAAGATACACATGGAGGAATCTTGGCCTACACTTGCATAGCACTTGGCTAGATCTTGGCCATTGGTTGGCCACTGCTAGACTATAAATACCTTGGAAGACTTATTCATCCTAAAATGTTCTAAGTCTTAGAAATCCTCCCCTCCCTTGTTGTTGTTCTCGTCCTCCCCTTTGAGAGGCCCACTCGGCGAGAGCCCCTCCCCCACATGGCGAGAGTACCCCCTGGTAGCCGTGGTATACACCACTTGTGGTGTTGTCTCATATAAATACCCACTCTTGGTAGAAATACTCTCAAAAGTATTGTTATAATACCCAATTACCTTAGCCGTATACCTTGTAGTATTAAGGTTATACCTATCTGAAAGCCAGTAATACTATTATACTTCCCACTCACCAAACCGAAACCCCAAGGAAAATCTCATGGTTAGTTGGAGTAGTATGTAGAAGTTGGTTAGAACTTCTAAGGGTAGTTTGGGGCGGAGTTGGGCACTGAGATGGAGCTAAACGCTGCCGGGATCGACTTTATACTGATAATTATGGGCTTATCGAGGTAAATATCTTGTCCCTCTATCGTAATTGGAAATTACATGATTGTTAGACTATATAGTTGAAGTATACTATATATAGAACTGAACGTTGTTATCGGCAATGTCTTTGGACTTAAGCCTGAATAATACTTACAGCAATGTCTCGCGACTTAAGCCGAATAATAAGAAACCTTTTGAAAGAAGAGTCTTTGAAATCGTAATTACATAGGACCGTATTATAGTAGACTTGTGTAGCTTTTACTGAGGTAGAATTGTGCACGTCGGATTAGACGTATAACCCCGGTTGGCTTGGCAGCGGCCCGATAGAGGAGGAGATTTACGCTTTGCGGGGAGTCTTTGAATTTTACGTAGAATGTTCTACGATTAGACCTAGATGTTAATAAGCGCCTTGTGGCCTTATAGGTTGAAGTACTATGCGTGGTGCGATCACTTGGCTTAAGGAGTAGCCGCGGTTTGAGGTACTTGGGCGCTTTGCTATTAGTCGATAATCGCCGCGAGGTATGTGAACCTCTTCCTACCTTTTCTAGCATGATATGTGTATAACTATGTAGTACGGTGACGTACGTGTAAAATGCTTTGTGGTTTTAAAAGGTAACTGACTTGATGTGTGATAATAAAGAAGAGTTATACTAGCTTTATGGGAAGTTAGGTATACCGTTTAAGAGAGGTAAAGAGAATGGTTTACTGATTTTAAAAGTTAAGAGGCTTAATCTTAAAGATAAGAGACTTAACTTGTTTTACTTGGTAATTAACATTTTGTTAAAAATGTTGTAAAACCTCATTCGCGAGTAATGAGTACTTGATTCTAAAGCAATAATGTTTCATGATTTGAAATCGAATAAAGTATCGAACAAACCACGGCGCTAATAAAGGAAATGTTTTGACTAATAATGTATTAGTAAAACCAATAAACTTCCATCTGCATAGAAACTAAGATAAGACAAAATGATGTTACATTTCCTAGATCATGACCGCTAAATAAGATCGTTATAAACAAGAATAACCTACTCACGTATCGCATATGTTTCTCAAAATTGCTTTTAAAGGAGAATTATATCATTAAGTGATTAAAATTATGAACTACGAAACCTTTGAAAATGAGAAACTTGAGTAATTGAAATTAGGCAAACTTGAAACATTTGGAAAAGAATGTTGTTACTTGATTTTACGAGAGAAGTGTTTTGATTTACTTGAAAGATAATCACTCTATATTCATATACTACGTATTGTGTGACTTTTGTAAACGTAACGTATCTTTTAAAAGATAATGTACGAAGTACTTTGGAATAGATACAGATTTTGTTAATCATGTAATAGAATGTACCTTGTGTAACTTGATTGTGTTGGTTTGTGATAGCCTTGTAATACTTTCTTGTTGAATTGATAAGTAAACATGCTAGGATGCTACGTGTGTTAGTATCTTGTGATGTTTTGTGTAAAGGGTTTTTCCTCGATCACGCTTAAAGTTGTTTGACTCTCAGTTATTTTGGTATTGTACCACTCACCTTGACTTGTCTCGGAGGTTGTCATCCGTCTGCGGTAGACTCGCACGATCCGGGACCATGATTCGAGAATACCCTACGCGGGTCGAGGATCCACGCGAACTACGGAGTTCCAGTTAGTTTGCGGCCCTTGTGGTCACGCGGTCTTTGTGGCCCATGCGGTGCGAGTCGGGGCGATCTTGGGAGTAGCTACCCTCGACACGAGAATACCTCATGCGGGCCTATGAGGTTGGCCTATGTGGAGCTACGGAGAGTTCCAGGGTTAGACGCGCACATTTGACACTGCGGGCGAGTGACCAGCTTTGATCATGTGACGGTCTAGACATATATCATGATCTGATTTATGACCGATTAGTACTGTAGGTGTTAGTAGCCGGTTATGCCTTACTTACCTGCATCGCTTTATTAGGACAGGTGGGACCCGTGTTCATGTGTATTTCTTCGTGCTTTTATATCATAAATGCCGGTGGGAAGGTATTCCACGCATGATTGATGTTATGGGCGTGAGACCCATAGTTACATTTGATTGATGCCTTTGAGGGCGTGAGTCCCGACTTGACATGTCGCCATTTATTGTGAATCGTAGTTTGGTTATCATACATGTCTCTGCTTTATAGACTATTATGATTTCATTTACTGATTTTTCGCCACATACTTGGTACACATTATCGACCTCCTTGGCCGCGTTTATCCGCAGTAAAGGTACACCGTTGATCCTCGCTCTTAGGGTCACAATTCAGCGTATGGAAGCTCCGTTTCTCGGAGGCTTATCGATGGTATAGTCCTCTGCGTTGTAGGTATTTACATTCGGGGTATGGCGGGGCCTCGCCCCGCCATTGTTGTCGTATCATTCTTAGAGGTCCAGTATCTTGTTGTGGGCGAGTTGTAATGGTATGTAAGCTGCTCGGTTTTAAATTGATCTATATATATATGCGTAAGCAAGTTTTCTCCGACATCGTTTACTTCATAATATTTTCATGTCTTGTTTTATGTTCCATTGATTACTGATGTTGTATCACTAGGGTGCCCGGTAAGGCATCGATCACGGCCCGGTTCGGTCGTGACAAAAGTGGTATCAAAGCGATTAACCCTCTGAAAGTGTCTACGCAGTATCGATCCGAAGTTCGATTATCGGTGTGTTGTGCACCACACCAATAATCGAGGAGGCTATAGGATATTTAGGATTGGTTTCTATTCTTCTCACTCGAGATCGTGCCTTAGAGTCGTGTTGTAAATCGACCCTCTCACGATTTCTTTCCCTCACTGCTATGCCTCGCGTAGGCAACCCGGCCCAGAGGCGCAAAGCGGGAGCCGCGAGTAGAGTTCAGGGTTACGAGGCACGTGCCCAACCATCACCCGAGTTAGGTGCTTCGTTCAGGAGTTATGCTCGTCACCACCAAAGAGAGTTTAGCACGCGGCAGCGATTCCTCTGCGGCCATGACATTTGAACCTTCCACGACCTAAACAGAGAATATAGATCGCGAAGAGACAACCTGTTATTAGCTATGGATTTGGCTACCGAGTATACCGATGTCGCGAGTCTTGATGACTATCTAAGAGAGGTTGTGCAAGAGTAATTCTTGATTAGCTCGAGCATGGCTGCATGCGGGCTTATGCGGCGAGCCGAGCGTAGATCGACGTTAACGGAGACAGCGAGAAGAGGCCGTGAGCGGCAAGGTCCTTTGGTAACTTTCGAGGCGAGTCGCCTCACCAAAGATATTAGATATGCACCTCCGCCAATCAGAGTGGTCTTCCACGATTTGGGACGCTCGGGTACGCAGAGTTGGTCGTAACTCGTGGCTTCATTCGCGTGTAGATGGCACGCCATCCCGGGAATGTCGTCTTTTAGTTGGTACTTATTGTACCTACGACCGTCAGGGTCTGATGTCGAAAGAGTGTCCTTGTAGGAGGACTTAGCCTTGGGGATCGGTGGGTAGTTCGTCATCTTCCTAGCTATAAGCCTACAGGCGGTTTGAATAGAACGACTAAGGAGTGAAGCGAGATATAGATATATCCTTAACCTCTGCGGTTAGTATGTGAGATAAGGTGAGTACACCTAAGTGTTATTCTGATTGCATTGTGTAAATTGTGATTAGAAATCTCGTTAGTTAACCAAGTAAGATTTGGGGATAGAAGGTGTGAGCCTTAGAGTTTTTTACGCAGAGACCTTAGAGGTGGCCATCTCGGCAAAGGTGTAGTGTTATGTTTGATCCTTATCGGAGTGCATAGTGCACGTGAGCTATGTTTGGGATAAGTCCCTGAGTAGTGTGGAATGAAAAAGGGTAGTTGAGCTAAGAAGACCGCTAGGTTTTCGTAACGTGATTAGTGAGAGTTTTCCTTCGGGGAGCTAGCGTTTTGCACGTTGCCAGGTCGGGTTGAGGCCACGTTGCGGGTCAACCCGCGGCATGTATGGTGGTGGGGTCAGTTTGTGGTGGTCCCGCCTTGTGGTAGGGTCACGAGGGTGTTAGGCCCAAGTTTAGTTAACCAGCGTACGAATTCGTGGATGCATTCGACCAGTAGTCAGGCCGAGGAGGTCAGCCGTCTTGTTTTCTAGCAAAGACCGTTTACTCGGCAGTGTTGATTTATCAGAAAGGTTGTAAGGCTGCACGGGGTGCCTACCTTCACCTTATGACGCATGGAGCCAGTGCACGCTGTTTTGTTTGGAAGTTTTACCGCAGGTTAAGAACTTGCGTGAGTCTCGGAATCGCATTCGCCCTCGGGCGCGTGTGGATTTCGTGGTAGTTGTGGGGATTGTTGTCTCCTGTGGAGGGAGTGTTTAAGCTACCATTTCAGTGTTCGGATGTCGCCTTATGAAGCCTTGTAGGGGCGGATGTGTAAGTCGCCGGTCGATTGGTTCGATGTTGGCAAGATTCAGATAGTTGGTTCAGGCTTGTTCCAACAGACTGTGGATAGGGTGAGGCTTATCTAGAAGAGGTTTTTGGCAGCTCAGAGAAATCGTGCGGATTATCGGCGACGACGCTTAGAGTTCAGGTTGACGGTCGGTCTTCTTGAAGGTACCACCCCGGATAGGGTGCGATGAGCTTTGGAAAACAGAGGAAACTTAGCCCGAGTTACTTTGGGCTTTTTGAGTTCATGTGAGGATAGGCCGGTTGCCTATATGATAGCATTTGCCGTCCGACTTAGGAGGCGTGACGTCCGGTCTTCGTATTGTTATGATCGGAAAGTATCGGAGATCCATCCGAGTGTTCCCGATTAATGATGACCACGTTAGAGATAGTAACCCGAGTTTTGGAAACCGGGCGATCGTAATGTGGTAAGAGTTCGAGTGTCGCGACACTCGGGGATCGCATGCAGCCCGGTACCATTTGTTGGGTCGCCGGAGTGACACTAGAACCTCGCGGCAAAGTGACAAAAGTGGTATCACGAAGAGTAAAGGGAGAAGCGAGCATGTATGGCGAGCATAGATGTGATCATTTCTTTTGTAAGGAGAAGGTGCGAAGGAAGTATATTTTAGACCCCGGAGAGGTGTTTGTGGTAATGTTAGAGGTGTTTCCTCGTGGACTTGGATGGAGGTATTTGCGCGGGTGTTTCTGTGGCCATGTGGGCAGGATTGTTCTGGTAAGTATAGTAGTGAAGACTATACTGGCGCATGTTTGTTTTGAACTTAGAAGGAACATTCGGGACGAATGTTTCTAAGGAGGGGAGAATGTTATACCGTATTTCAGTATGTACGTGCGTGCGTGAAAAGTTTGGACTTTAAAGTGGCTTGGCGATTTATTTTTGTTCACAACACCGGTTAGAGTCGTTTTTCACTAAACGCTTTATCTGACTTCGAAGGAAAATTCGCTATATCATTTTTAATTTTTGCGGATTTTTCCGAGACGAAATGTTTTGGACCAATGAGAGGGCAACACTTGGCACCTCTCATTGGTGGGCATGTGAGGCTTGACGAAATGGGTGAGTGGGAGTAGGTAGGATATTTTGTGATATTTGTGTGGTAGATGGATAAGGTACGTGGAGGAATCTTGGCCTACACTTGCATAGCACTGCTAGATCTTCGCCATTGGTTGGCCTTTGCTGACCTATAAATACCCCCTTTTGGAAGACTTATTCATCCTAAAATGTTCTAAGTCTTAGAAATCCTCCCCTCCTTGTTGTTGTTCTCGTCCTCCCCTTTGAGAGGCCCTCGCCGAGAGCCCTCCCATCGCCAAGAGTACCCCCTAGTGGGGTAGGTCGAGGGGTATACACCCCCCCTTGTGGTGTTGTCTCGTATAAATACCCCCCCTCTTGGTAGAAATACTCTCAAAAGTCTTGTTATAATACCCAAATTACCTGAGCCGTATACCGTGTAGTATTAAGGTTATACTATACTGAAAAGCCCGTAATACTATTATACTTTCCGTCACCACCAAACCGAAACCTCAAGGAAAATCTCCATGGTTAGTTGGAGTAGTATGTAGAAGTTGGTTAGAACTTCTAAGGGTAGTTTGGAGCGGGTTGGAGCGCACGAGTTGGAGCTAAACGTTGCCCGTGATCGACTTTATACTTGGATAATTATGGGCTTATCGAGGTAAATATCTTGTCCTCTATCGTAATTGGAAATTACATGATTGTTAGACTATATAGTTGAAGTATACTATATATAGAATGAACGTTGTTATCGCAATGTCTTTGGACTTAAGCTCGAATAATACTTACGCAATGTCTCGCGACTTAAGCTGAATAATAAGAAACCTTTTAAGAATAGTCTGACGTAATTACATGGTGTATTACAGATGACTTGTGTAACTTTTGCGAGGTATAATTGTGCACGTCCGGATTAGGCGTATAACCCACGTTGGCTTAGTAGCCGTCCGATGAGGAGGAGATTTACGACATTGCGGGGGGAGGTCTGCCGAATTTTACGTAGAATGTTCTACGATTAGACCTAGATGTTAATAAAGCGCCTTGTGGCCTTATAGGTTGAAGTACTATGCGTGGCGCTATCTACTTGGCTTAAGGAGTAGCCGGCGGTTTGAGGTACTTGGAGCGTTTTGCTATTAGTCGATAATCGTCGCGAGGTATGTTAACCTCTTCCTACCTTTCTAGCATGATATGTGTATAACTATGTAGTACTGCGGTGACGTACATATGTAAAATGCTTTGTGGTTTTAAAAGGTAACTGACTTGATGTGTGATAATAAACAAGAGTTATACTAGCTTTATGGGAAGTTAGGTATAACGTTTTAAGAGAGGTAAAGAGAATGGTTTACTGATTTTAAAAGTTAAGAGGCTTAATCTTAAAGATAAGAGACTTAACTTGTTTTACTTGGTAATTAACATTTTGTTAAAAAATGTTGTAAAACCTCATTCGCGAGTAATGAGTACTTGATTTTAAAAGCAATAATGTTTTACTGATTTCGGAAATCAGAATAAGTATCGAACAAACCACAGCAGCGCTAATAAAGGGAAATGTTTTGACTAATAATGTATTAGTAAAACCAATAGAAACTTCCATCTGCATAGAAACTAAGATAAGACAAAATGATGTTACATTTCCTAGATCATGACTGCTTAAATAAGACTGTTATAAACAAGAATAACCTACTCACGTATCAGACATATGTTTCTCAAAATTGCTTTTAAAGGAGAATTATATCATTAAGTGATTAAAATTATGAACTACGAAACCTTTCGAAAATGAGAAACTTGAGTAATTGAAATTAGGCAAACTTGAAACATTTGGAAAAGAATGTTGTTACTTGATTTTCAAGAGAAGTGTTTTGATTTACTTCAAAAGATAATCACTCTATTTTCATATACTACGGTTATTGTGTGACTTTTGTAAACGTAACGTATCTTTTAAAAGATAATGTATGAAGTACTTTGGGAATAGATACCCGATCTTGTTAATCATATATTAGAATGTACCTTGTGTGTATAACTTGATTGTGTTGGTTTGTGATAGCCTTGTAATACTTTCTTGTTGAATTGATAAGTAAACATGCTAGGATGCTACGTGTGTTAGTATCTTGTGATGTTTTGTGTAAAGGGGTTTTTCCTCATTGCGCTTTAAAGTTGTTTGACTCTCACCGTTATGTTGGTATTGTACCACTCACCTTGACTTGTCTCCGGAGGTTGTCGCCTCCGATCGGGGTAGACTCAGCGATGCAGGACCATGATTCGAGAATACCTCATGCGGGTCCGGGGATCCATGCGAAACTACGGAGTTCCGGGTTAGTTTGCGGCCGCGTGGTCATGCGGTCTTTGTGGCCACGCGGATCGCGAGTCGGGGCGATGCCGGGAGTAGCTACCCTCGATGCGAGAATACCTCACGCGGGCCTGAGGTTGGCCTATCGCGAGCTACGGAGAGTTCGGGGCTGTAGCGCACATTTGACACTGCGGCGAGTGACCGGCTTTGATCATGTGGCCGAGACAGATATCATGATACGATTTATGACCCGCTTAGTATTGTGGGTGTTAGTAGTCGGTTATGCCTTCGTACTTACCTGCATCGCTTTATTAGGAAACAGGTGGGACACAGTGTTCATGTGTATTTCTTGGTGCTTTTATATCATAAACCGCCGGTGAGAAGGTATTCCACGGGCATGATTGATGTTATGGCGTGAGACCCATAGTTACATTTGAGTGATGCCTTTGAGGCGTGAGTCCACGACTTGACATATCGCTATTTATTGTGAATCGTAGTTTGGTTATCATACATGTCTCTGCTTTATAGACTATTATGATTTCATTTACGTATTTTTCGCCACATACTTGGTACTGTTGTGCGACCTCGCCTTGGGCCGCGTTCATCCGCAGTAAAGGTACACCGTTGCTGATCCTCGCCTTAGGGTCACGCGATTCGTATGGGAAGCTCCGTTTCTCGGAGGCTTATCGATGGTATAGTCCCGTCGTTGTAGGTATTTACATTCAGGTATGGCGGGCCACTGTCCCGCCATTGTTGTCGTATCATTCTTAGAGGTGCAGAATCGCTGTGGCGAGTTGTAATGGGATGTAATCGTCGGTTTTAAATTGATCTATATATATATGCCGTAAGGCAAGTTTTCTCCGACATCGTTTCTTACTTCATAATATTTTCATGTCTTGTTTTATGTTCCGCTGATTACTCTGATGTTGTATCACTAGGGTGCCCGGGGTAAGGCACCAGTCACGGGCCCGGGTTCGGGTCGTGACAATTATTCTATTTGTGCCTTGATAAGTACTTTGGCTTGTTAATTGAGAATTATTCTATTGTGCCTTGATAAATACTTTGGCTTGTTAATTGAGAATTTTTCTATGTATGCCTTGATAAGTACTTTGGCTTGTTTAGTTGAGAATTGCCTATGTGTGCTGGAAATAGCCGGTTGTGTGCTATTGGTATATCAGTCGTTTTGGGGTCATTCCCCGGGTTTGTGGCATTTGGATATTCCGTGGAATTGCTACCCACGATGCGAGGAATACCTCATGCGGGTCCGTAAGGACTTATGCGGGTGAAATAGTCCCATGCGGGCGGGTCCAGCCTATGCGAGGAATACCTCATGCGGGTCCGTAAGGACTTATGCGGGTGAAATAGTCCCATGCGAGGAATACCTCACGCGTCCACGCCTATGCGGGTGAAATAGTCCCAAGTAGGATGGCTAAATGATCTGCGGGCGGATGGTCTGTTTGATCATGAGCTTCTTATTTTATATTGTAAGGATACTCTGTTTACTCTCTCATTGTTAGTAAGGCACAATGTGTTGTAATTTGATTATCATATATGTCCGGATTTGTTTGTATTACCCTATGGTCATGCTTTTACGATGTGGATTCCGGCATGAGACCACGTGGTATTTAGGGCACAGTGGGACTTGGTGTTCATGTATCCTTATTGGTGTTATTACATCACGGATCGCGGTGAGGAAGGATTCCACGGGCATGATTGATATTATGGGCGTGAGACCCATAGTTATATTTGAGTAGTGACTTTGAGGGCCTGCGTGTCACACCCCGAAAATCGGGCCCGTGACTGGTGCCTTACCCCGGGCACCCTAGTGATACATACATCAGAGAAAATCAGCGGAACATAAAACATGAGTCATTAAACAAGAGATATAATAAATAAGCAGAACCAAAGCGATTTGCCTTGGTGTATACATAAAACCCGAAACAGTTTAATCCTTTACAACCCCGCCACAACAAGATTATGCACTCTAAGATATACAACAACTATGACGGACAGGGCTCGCCATACCCACGAATGTACAAGAACCTACAACTCGAGGAAACATACCAAAGATAAGCCTCAGGAAGGCAGCTTTCCGACATTGAAATGAGATCCTAGAGCGGGGATCCACGACAGATGTACCTCTACTGCGACATGAGCGCACTCGAAGGAGGTCGATAACAGTACCAAGTATGTGAAATCACAAATCAAATGAAATCATAATAGCCTAAAAGCGGGAGACATGTATGATAACCAAAATACGACGCAACATAAAAGCAGTCAAGTCAGGGACTCACGCCCTCAAAGTCACCACTCGAATATAACTATGGGTCTCACGCCCACAACATCCATCATGTTCGCATCATGGCCGCATGCCCCCGGAATACTGCATCGGTGTAGACATGTCCATGATGCAACAATAATAACAAGGCGCGTGGCCACATGCCCCGAATCGCGCCGGTGTAGAGCATGCCCATGTAACCTCAATAACAATATGGGTGGTCAACCTGCGCGTGGCCACGTGCCCCGAATCGTGCGTGGTGTAGACACGTCCATGTGACATCAACAACAAGGCGAGAATCAAAATGGAAACATACCGTGGAATTCTCCATCACCGCCAAAGACGCGTCAAGTAAGTTCTCAATAAGTCAACTGCCTCTATCGAGACGCGGTAACGAAATACCACACTTGCACAACAAAGGCTATCATCACAAGCATAGCAAGTTTCACAACAACAAGCATAGGCAAGTTTCACAACAACAAGCATAGGCAAGTTTCACATCACTCAAAGTACCTTCATTTTATGCCAAAGTCCGGGTTTTAACCCTAAAGTACTACGTACGTTAAGTTCTTTAAAAGAGATCCATTACTTTTATCAAAGTCACCCGATACCCGTAGTATTAGAATGACCAACCCATTCCTTTTCAAAATCAAGTAACAACATTCTTTTCCTAAGTTCTAGTTTGCCTAGTTTCAATTACTCAAGCTTCTCATTTTCAAATGGTTTCATAGTTCATAAACTTAATCACTTGATTCCTTTTTAGAACAATTGAGTAATATATGTCTCACGTGAGAGTAGGTTATTCTTGTTTACAACATTCTTATTACAGCAGCCATGATCTAGAAAATGTAATATCATTTTGTCTCATCTTAGTTTCTATGCAGATGGAGGTTTCACTTGGTTTTAATACGATACATCATTATTCAATACATTTTCCTTTATTAACGCCGCAGTTGGTGCTGTCGATACACATTCTGATTTCCGAAATCAGTAAAACATTATCCCTTTAAATAAAACCAAGTACTCATTACTCACGAATGAGGTTTCACACAAACATCCACATTAAAACAAATAAGTTAAGTCTCTTATCTTATAAGATCAAGTCTCTTAACTTCTAACATCAGTAAACCACTTTCTTTACCTCTCTTAAGACATTATACCTAACTCCCATAAAGCTAGTATAACTCTTTTTTAAAACCTTTAAAACCAAGTGTTACTCTCCTTCAAAACAATTTATAAATCTTTGAAATACATCAAGTTCTTTATTATAACTAGCCGCTATAATTCACATCGATTACCTTTTAAAACCACAAAGTATTTTCTTACCTACATAAAAAATTATAACCAACTTCCCATAAAGCCGTTATAACACTTTATGTTTTAAAAACAATCAAACACGTTAACACATATGCGTCTACCGTACTACATAGTTCACACATATCATGCTAGAAGAGATAGGAAGAGGTTCACATACCTCGCGGCGATTATCGACAATAAGCAAAGCTCCAAGTACTACAACCTTGCTAGCCCTTTCCACTCTCGAGTAGAATACGCTACTCTTAGTACTTTCACCTATAAAGGCCACAAACGCCTATTAAATCTTAAACACAAGTTCCCATCTTTCTACAGAAAATTGGCAAAGACTCCCACGCCACAGCGTAAATCTCCTCTATCAGTAGGCTGGCCACTGCCGGGGGTTTATACGCCTAACCGGGCGTGTACAATTCTACTCGGTAATACTACACAAGTCTCTGCAATACCCTATGTAATTCTGATTCGATTCGATTCTTTATTCTTCGTGCTTAAGTCAAAAGACATTGCCACAATACTACGTTCATCCTATATATAGTATACTTCAACTATATATTCTAACATGTAATTTCCAATTACAATAGAAGGATGAGTAGTGTTTACCTCGATAAGCCCAAAATTATCCAAGTATAAAGTCGATCCCGAGCAACGCTTAGCTCCTACTCCAGCGCTCCAACAACCCTTAGAAGTTCTAACCAACTTCTACTTACAACTTCAACAACGGGTGAAGATTTCCTTGTGGTTTCGTTTTTGTGGCTAAAGGAAGTATAATCGTATTTTCGGGCTTTTGTATAAGTGTAACCTCGGGAATACTACAAGGTATTTGGGCAAGGCATTTGGACATTATAACAATACTAGGAGAGTATTTCTATACCACAACAAGTGGTATTATACGAAACAACTAGGCTAGGGGGTACCCACGAGAGCACCATGAAAGGGAGGGTGGCTTCGGCCAAAGCTCCACAAAGGGGAGGGATGGCTTTTGGACGAATCACAAGCAAGAGGGAGAGGAGGTTTTCAAGACTTGGAAGTTTTGGAATGGATGAAGTCTTCACACTTGCAGGTATTTATAGCAAAACCAAAGGCCAACGAGGCCAAGATCCTTCCAAGTGTATAGCAAGTGTAAGGACAAGATTAAGCCAAGTGCACCTAAACCCTACTCCACAAAACACTCCACAAAACAAGCCACAAAGCAAGGCACAAATCAAGGGCGACCTCGGCCAAGGCCAACCAACCTTCGCCCCTCCAAATCGTCAATGAGGGTGACAAGTGTCACCCTCCCGTTGGTCCAAAAATGTTTCGCCTCTCGGAAAAATCCGCAAAAATATAAATGACATAGCCGAATTTTTTCAACGTAGTCGTGAAACGTTTCGTAAAAATGACTCAAATCGGCACTTGTGCCCAAAATGAATTCGCCAAGCCTAATGAAGTTCGAAAATTTCTCGTCGTCCCACGTACATACTGCAAATACGGTATAACATTCTCCCTTCGAAACATTCGTCCGAATGTTCCTTCTAAGTCTCAAAACAAGCGTGCGCAAGATAGTCTTCACTACTATACTTACGAGAATCAAACATACCACACTGCCACAAAATAACATGCGCAGAAACCCAAATCCACGCTAACGAGGAACCACCTCGATTAGCACAAAAGTCCCCACCAAGGTCTAAAATATACTCCTTCGCACCTACATTTCACAAAGAAACGATCACACACGTTCACTTCTCCTCTATCTCGTCGCACTTCTCGAACACTCGAGCTCTTTCTAGTATCCGTACCACACTTCCGTCAACGTTCGTTTCCAACCCTTGGAGTTACTACCTCAAACTTGGTCATCATACTACCTCGATTTCCTCTAAGGCCATTCTCGCCTTCACGAACGATTCTCGTCGAACATATCTATGAACTCATAC
Source organism: Przewalskia tangutica (assembly GCA_029844215.1). NCBI lineage: Eukaryota > Viridiplantae > Streptophyta > Magnoliopsida > Solanales > Solanaceae > Przewalskia > Przewalskia tangutica. Next base: position 19,034 of record JAQGDG010000618.1, read on the forward strand.
GATGGTCATCTAAACTTGGGCCTAGCACCCTCGTGACCACCGCCACGGCGGGACCACCTGCTGACCCTTCCTCGAACGGGACGCGGGTTGGCGCAACATGGCCCCAACCCGACCCATCAGTAGCGCCAACTCCGCTCACCGACGGAACCATCATGGAAGCTACCACTTCCATCCCCACTAACAGATTTTTAAATCACACTATAGCACAAAGCTATCCAACATAACACTTAACACATCATTAACATCAACACATACAAGTATCTACGGGGTTAAGGATATACTCAAACTAGGCGGTTGAGGACCGCTAAGACTCGAACTTCCACCGCGACCTCTACCGTGGCCCGCAATCGCCTAGTAATCTGTGCTATCCTACCACGCTACCGAGTCGGCCTGACTCTCGTCATATGGCCCTGTTGGCGCAAGAATAACAAGCTCCCTTGGTACTCGACACTCCGAAATGCGTCTACTACATCGACCACACCGGTAGGGTGGCTGCATCCGCCAACACCCCTACTCGAACATTTGAAACACAGGAGCCCCGACCGCTCTGAATATCCCAGGTCCTGGCTGCGGAGACCACTCAGCAATGGCGGAGGTACATAACTAGTCTGCTTGAGGCGGTCCGCCTCGAAAGTCGCCAAAATATCCGCCGTCTTGGCCTTCTGTCAAAGCGGTCTACCTGTCGATCTGCGCTCGCCGCGCAGTGCATGAGCACGAATCGGGCAATGTCCATGCCGTGAAGAGAAACACCCGCACAAGACTCGGCCATATAATCATCTAGCGGTGGCGTGGCGATGCACCTATCCTCCATTCTGCAACAAGCGCGAGGACATATCGAGCCAAAGAATCGAACTCGACATTGTACTCACGACGGCGCCCTCTGTCTCGGTAATAAAAATTTGTCGCCCCGTGCCTCCTCATCTGCGGAGGCAAGAAGTCGTGAGAAAAGCCCCAAAACTCATCCCATCTGCTGGAGTGCATGCTCTCCCGAAAGCTCACTAATCAAACGATCGATTGCGGTATCACGCGGCCGATGCGAACCGAAGATCGCAGACTCGGTCTCTGAAGCCTTGATCACCGCGTGATCCTTTATCGACGGATGAACTCCTGCGATCATCCTCGTGCCTCACCCATAAAACTCGGCGGGCTACAACTCAAAAGTCCGTAGCCTCAAACTATTCGCTCGGGTGCACCGCGGTCTTCTGAACCTGGCCGCGCATCCACTGTCGCCATGTCCGCCACAACCCCGCCAATAATCGCCATCTCCTTGTGACCCATCTCCCGCCCTGCATCGTGGGATGGAGGCTCAGTCTTCAGAGTCTCATCGCCCACGGCCGCGCTTAAACCTCCTCTTTGGTCTTTGGCGGCGTCGCAAAACGCTTCGCCGTCGGGCCTCGTCTCATCTTGGCCGGCCTCGCGCCTCGTACTCTCAGATCCCACTAGCAGCTCCTCGCCGCCTTGCCCCGGGCTGGTCGCACTGGCGCGAGGCATAACTGTAAAATGAAACACATCAGAGTGGTCCAACTTACAACACAGCTCTAAGGCACGATCTCAGAATGAGAAGAATAGAAACTAATCCTACATGTCCTATAGCCTCCTGATTATAGATGTGGTGCACAACACACCGATAATCAAGACTCTACTGGATACGGTCTGTAGACACTTTCAAGTACAACTCGCTCGATACTACTATGTCACACCCCGAAAATCGGGCGTGGATCGTGCCTTACCTCGGCACCCTAGTGATACATACATCGTAGAAAATCAGCGAACATAAAACATGAGTCATTAAACAAGAGATATAATAAATAAACAAAGCCAAAACAATGTTGCCTTCAGTGTATACATAAAACTCCAATAGTTTAATCCTTTTACAACCACATCTGCACAATTACATGAGACTTAAGATATCTAATAACTATGACGGGACAGGGCCCGCCATACCCTCAATGTACAAGAACCTACAACTGTGGAAACATACCAAAGATAAGCCTCAGGAAGGCAGAGCTTTCACACGAAATGAGATCCTAAGAGCGGGGATCCACGACCGACGTACCTCTACCGCGACATGAGCACGGCCCGAAGGAGGTCGGTCTGAGTACCAAGTATGTGAAATCACAACATCAGAAATGAAATCATAATAGCCTAAAAAGTGAGACATGTATGATAACCAAAATACGAGACGCAACATAAAAGCGGTCAAGTCAGGGAATCACGCACTCAAAGTCACCACTCAAATATAACTACGGGTCTCACGCCCACAACATCCATCATGTTCGCATCATGGCCGCATGCCCCCGGAATACTGCATCGGTGTAGACATGTCCATGATGCAACAATAATAACAGCGTGGCCACGTACCGGAATCGCCTCGGTGCAGACATGCCCATGTAACCTCAATAACAATATATCGGGTGAAATTCAACCTCGCGCGTAGCCCACATGCCGACATCGCGACGGTGTAGACACGCCCATGTGACATCAACAACAAGACAAGAATCAAAATGGAAACATACCCGTGGAATTCTCCATCACCGCCAAAGACGCCCAAGTAAGTTCTCAATAAGTCAACAGACCTCTATCGAGACGCCGGAATACGTAAATACCACACTTGCACAACAAAGGCTATCATCACAAGCATAGGCAAGTTTCACAACAACAAGCATAGCAAGTTTCACAACAACAAGTAGGCAAGTTTCACAACAACAAGCATAGCAAGTTTCACATCACTCAAAGTACCTTCATTTTATGCCAAAGTCCGGGTTTTAACCTAAAGTACTACGTCGTTAAGTTCTTTAAAAGAGATCCATTACTTTTATCAAAGTCACCCGATACGTAGTATTAGAATGACCAACCCACATTCCTTTTCAAAATCAAGTAACAACATTCTTTTCCTAAGTTCGGTTTGCCTAGTTTCAATTACTCAAGCTTCATTTTCAAATGGTTTCATAGTTCATAAACTTAATCACTTGATTCCTTTTAGAACAATTGAGTAATATATGTCTCACGAGAGTAGGTTATTCTTGTTTACAACATTCTTATTACAAAGACTATGATCTAGAAAATGTAATATCATTTTGTCTCATCTTAGTTTCTATGCAGATGGAGGTTTTACCGGTTTTAATACGATACATCATTATTCAATACATTTTCCTTTATTAACGCCATTGCATGGTGTCGATACACATTCGATTTCCAAATCAAGAAACATTATCCCTTTAAATAAAACCAAGTACTCATTACTCACGAATGAGGTTTCTCACAAACATCCACATTAAAACAAATAAGTTAAGTCTCTTATCTTATAAGATCAAGCTCTTAACTTCTAACATCAAGAAACCACTTTCTTTACCTCTCTTAAGACATTATACCTAACTCCCCATAAGCTAGTATAACTCTTTTTTAAAACCTTTAAAACCAAGTGTTACTCTCCTTCAAAACAATTTATAAATCTTTGAAATACATCAAGTTCTTTATTATAACTAGCCTATAATTCACATCGATTACCTTTTAAAACCACAAAGTATTTTCTTACCTACATAAAGTCATATAACCAACTTCCCATAAAGCCGTTATAACACTTTATGTTTTAAAAACAATCAAACACGCTAAACACGTACGCGTCACCGTGCTACATAGTTCACACATATCATACTAGAAGAGATAGAAGAGGTTCACATACCTCGCGACGATTATCGACAATAAGCAAAAGCTCCAAGTACTACAACCTTGCTAGCCCTTTCCACTCCTCGAGTAGAATACGCTACTCTTAGTACTTTCACCTATAAAGGCCACAAACGCCTATTAAATCTTAAACACAAGTTCCCATCTTTCTACAGAAAATTCGCAAGTGCTACCCCGCCACAGTAAATCTCCTCTCTATCGAGGCTGGCCACTGTCGACTGCGGGGTTTATATCGCCTAACCGGACGTGTACAATTCTACTCGGAATACTACACAAGTCTCTGTCACATACCCTATGTAATTACAGATTGATTCGATTCTTTATTCTTCAGCTTAAGTCAAAAGACATTGCCACAATACTACGTTCACTATATAGTATACTTCAACTATATATTCTAACATGTAATTTCCAATTACAATAGAAGGATGATAGTGTTTACCTCGATAAGCCCAAAATTATCCAAGTATAAAGTCGATCCCGAGCAACGCTTAGCTCTACTCCGAGCGCCCAACAACCCTTCAAGTTCTAACCAACTTCTACTTACAACTTCAACAACGGTGAAGATTTCCTTAGGGTTTCGTTTTGTGGCTAAAGGAAGTATAATCGTATTTTACGGGCTTTTGTATAAGTGTAACTGGAATACTACAGGTATTTGGGCAAGGCATTTGGACATTATAACAATACTAGGAGAGTATTTCTATACCACAACAAAGGGTATTATACGAAAACAACTAGGCTAGGGGTACCCACGGCCAAGGCACCACAGGGGAGGGTGGCTTCTACCCAAAGCTCCACAAAGGGGAGGATGGCTTTTGGACGAATCACAAGCAAGAGGGAGAGGAGGGTTTTCAAGACTTGGAAGTTTTGGAATGGATGAAGTCTTCACACTTAGGGGGGTATTTATAGCAAAACCAAAGGCCAACCAAGGGCCAAGATCCTTCCAAGTGTATAGCAAGTGTAAGGACAAGATTAAGCCAAGTGCACCCTAAACCCTACAACACAAACACTCCACAAAACAAGCCACAAAGCAAGGCACAAATCAAGGGCCACGGCCAAGGCCAACCAACCTTGACCGCCCTCCAAAGCCCGTCAATGAGGGTGACAAGTGTCACCTCCCGCTGGTCCAAAAATGTTTCGCCTCTCGGAAAAATCCGCAAAAATATAAATGACATAGCCGGAATTTTTCCAACGTAGTCATGGAAACGTTTCGTCGAAAAACGACTAAATCGCACTTGTGCCCCAAAATGAATTCCCAAGCCTAACGAAGTTCGAAATTTCACGCACGCCCCCACGCATACTGAAATACGGTATAACACTGCGTCCCGACGACTTGATATGACTTATGTATTGTATCGCAAAGGTTGGCTATCATACATGTCTCCCCGCTTGTTTAGATCATATGATTTCATTACGCATTTCATCGCTCACATACTTGGTACATTCTTCGCATCGACCTCCTTGAAGTCGTTCATGCCGCAGTTTAGGTACGCTTTGGTGATCGGCAGTGTAGGACCTCGGTAGTTTTGGATAGCTCCTTCTGCTCGAGTTTATCTTTTTGGTATAAGTTCTTTCATTACGTGCTTTTTGTGAAGCTTATGGTACTACGGGGCCTTGTCGTCATATTCGAAGAAACTCTTGAGGTCCGTATTCATATGCTGGATTGGACTCGCATGTGTGTAGTGTCTTCATTATGTATATTATATGGCGCTTGTCGCTTTGGCCTGCGCACGCTGGTTTTAAAAAAAAAAAAAAGGTGTTATTTAATTTCTGATTTACTTAGTTGTTAAGGTAGAAGGGTGCCCGTGTAGGGCACCGATCACGCTGGGTTCGGGTGTGACAATTTTCACACCCTAACCTTGAAACCTTGCCTTGGCCGAAACCATAGTTTGACCCTAAGTGTTCTTCACTTTTTGGGCCGATCTTGAAGAGGAGTTGGTTAGGAGCTTCTGGCGGTTTCTTGAGCGGTTGGAACGTATGATTTGGATCTAAACGTTGCTCGTGATCGACTTATAAATCTTGGATAATTTTTGGCTTATCGAGGTAATGATCTTTATCCCCCTATTGTAATTGGAGATTACATGTTGTAGTAATGTATAGTTGGGTATACTATATGTAGAATGAATATTGATAAGAATTGAACTGTATTTACATCGACCGTGATTTACGTGAGACTTGTAGTATTATCGTGGGGTAGAGTTGTACACGTCCCGTTAGACGGTAACCCCTTGGTTACAGGAGGAGGTGTCGCTAATTTTCCGTAGAATATGGAACCTTGTACTTAGAAATGTTCTACAAGAGATCTAGAAGTTGATAGACGCCAGTGGCCATTATAGGTTGAAGACTACGAGTGGCGTATTCTACTGAAGGGTGGAAAGGGCTAGCAGGGTTATAGTACTGTGGAGCATTTTGCTATTTGTCGATAATCGTCTCGAGGTATGTGAACCACTTCTTATCCTTTCTAGCATGATGGTTGTGAACTATGTAGTACGGTAGACGTACGTGTGCTAAACGAATTTGGTCGATTTAAAACATAAAGTGTTATAATAGCTTTATGGGAAGTTAGTTATAACGACTTTATGTAGGTAAAAGAATGGTTTGTTGATTTTAAAAGGTAAGAGACTTGACTTATAAATGACTTGATATGAAATGTTAAGGACTTAAGTGTGTTAAAAAGTTGTGAAACCTCATTCGTGAGTAATGAGTACTTGGTTTTTAAAGGAATAAGTTATTGATTTCGGAAATAGGAATAAGTATCGAACAAACCATTGCAACGTTAATAAAGGAAAATATAAGGACAATTAATTATATTAAAACAAGTAGAATCCTCCATCTGCATAGAAGCTAAGATAAGACAAAATTGTATTATATTTCCTAGATCATGGTTTCTTTAATAATATCATTAATAACAAGTATTGATTTTTCTTAAATTCCAAAGTAAGGAACTTGTTTTCTAAAAGAAAAGATACTTGAGGAATTTGAAGTGTTTTGGTTTAAAAGAAAGGCATGGTTTTGTCGTAAGTTGGTTTAAAAAGAAGGTATGGAAATTTTTTGGTTTACTTAAAAAGATAATTACTCTATTTTGATACTACGGTATCGTGTGACTTTTTGTGATAGAAATGGATCTTTTTAAAGGGTTAAAGTACGTAGTACCTTGGGGTTAAAATCCGGATTTGTTGTAATAAAATGAAAGTCTTTGAGTACGTTGAACTTGCATATGCTTGTTGTGATAGCCTTTGTTTTGATTCTATGTGACACGATGGGTGGCCCACGGGTATGCTTCCACTATGAGCGTTATCTTATTATTTCCTTCTGGACATACTGACACGATGGGTGGCCCACGGGTATGCTTCCACTAGGAGTGTTATCTTGTTATATCCTTCGACTCTCGACACGTTGGTGGCCACGGGTATGGTTCTATTAGGATTGTTGTTCCACGGACTAGCTCTCCGAGGTCTTACCGATCGGCCTTGGTATCGGTAGTTGGCTCGCACTTGCCCTGGCCGTGGTTGATTCGGCTTTGGTATCGGTAGTTAGCCGTACTTGCCAGTTCGGTTTGTGGCGGTCTCGTGATTACGATTGGTATCCGTAGTTGGTCTTCGTCTTGCCCGTCGCCACTACGTGGCGCAGTGGTATCGGTAGTCGGCCTTACGTACTTGCCGTGTCGCCGTGGTATGGTTATATAGTATTGTTGGTGGATTTTGTATCGGTAGTTGGCTTTGTGCTTTCCCGGTCGCTGGATGATGCGAGTTGGTTCCGTATCTATGCCTTCGTCTTGCCCGACGGTTCTTAGGACACAGTGGGACCTAGTGTTTATGTGTACTCTGTTGTTATATCATAGACCGCCGTGAGGAAGGAATTCCAGGAATGAATGATATGGTGGCGTGAGACCCGTGGTTATAATTGAGTGACGACTTTGAGGGCGTGAGTCCCTGACTTGACATGACTTCTTATATGTTGTGTACTGTAGTTTGGCTATCATATATGTCTCCTGCTTTATATAGACCATATGATTTCATTCTGATATTTCGATTTCACATACTTGGTACTGTTGGCTTGACCTCGCCTTCGGCCGCTTTGCCGCAGTAGGTACACCATTGTTGATCCTCGCTCATAGGATCACGGTTCTGCGTATTGGGAAGCTCCATTTCTTCGGAGGCTTATCTTTTGGTATAGTCCCCTGTCATTGTAGGTACTTGTACATTCAGGGGTATGGCGGGGCCCTGTCCCGTCGTTGTTGTTATAAAAATTCTTAGGTCCGTAATGTTGTGAAGTGGGTTTGTAAAGGATATAACTGTTCGGGTTTTATGTATATATACAGAAAGGTGACCATTTTGGTTAGCCTGTTTCTTATTGTATATCTTGTTCGATGTTTAAGTTTTTATTTCCGCTGATTTTCTCTGATGTTGTATCAATAGGGTGCCCGGGGTAAGGCACCAGTCGCGGGCCCGAGGTCGGGTCGTGACAATTTTGGACCAATAGGAAGGTGACACGTGCACCCCCACATGGCCCATGTTGGGCGAGAATGGCATGGCCAAGTGGCCAAGTTGACTCAAGATATTTGTCCATCTCAATCTTGGCCACACATTTGTTTTAATCTTAACCCTTGGTTTCATTATATATCCATCTACCAGTAGCAAAAATTTAACACTTAGAAAATTTTAAACAAAACTTTGTGCACACTTAGGAGGCTCTCGGCCAAGCTCCATGGAGAACAAGAAAATTATTCAAATGTTGTTGATAAATCCCCATACTCAAACCTAAGGTCCCTAGTAGTATACTAAGCATAAACAACCTCTTAAATTCCGGAAATACTACGTTAATCCGCTAGTCGCACCTTGAAACCCTAAGGTGTTTTTCATATTTTGAGTTGGAACTTGAAGATAAGTTGGTTATGAACTTCTAAGGGTTGCTTGGAGTGGATTGAAACGTAAAGAAAAAGGAGCTAAAATTGCTAAGGATCTACTTTTAGTATTGGATTATATTTGGGCTTATTGAGGTAATGATCTTTGTCTTCCTAATGTAATTGAAGATTACATGTTATAGTAGTTGATAAATGAGCTTGTGATATAAGGAATAAATATTTATAAGTGTTACACCCCGTAAGTCCAGGACATGTATAAGAGAATGTACGTAAGGAATCAATGTATTTACAGTAGACTTGTGTAGTTGACGGGTAGGGAAATACTGCCCAAATTTCCATAGAATAGAGAACCTTCTGCTTAGAATATTCTACAGAGTAGTCTAGACGTTGATAGACGTATATGGCCATTATAGGTTGAAGTTCTGCGAGTATCGTGTTCTACTTGAAGGGTGGACAAGGCTAGCAGGGTTATAGTACGGTGGAGCGTTTTGCTATTTGTCGATAATCGTCGCGAGGTATGTGAACCTCTTCCTATCTTTTCTAGCATGATTGTTGTGAACTATGTAGTACGGTAGACGTACGTGTGCTAAACGAGTTTTGGTTAGTTTAAAACATAAGGTGTTATAATAGCTTTATGGAAAGTTAGTTATAACGACTTTATGTAAGTAAAAGAATGGTTTATTGATTTTAGAAGTTAAGAGACTTGATCTTAAAAGATAAGAGACTTAACTTATAAATGACTTTTTATGAAATGTTAAGGACTATGAATTTTGTTAAAAAGTTGTGAAACCTCATTCGTGAGTAATGAGTACTTCGCTTTTAAAGAATAATGTTTCTCGATTTGGAAATGAGAATAAGTATCGAACAAACCCTTTGCAAGCGTTAATAAAGGAAAATGTATTGACTAATTAACTATATTAAAACCAGTAGAAACCTTCATCCGCATGAAGCTAAGATAAGACAAAATTGTATTACATTTTCTAGATCATGGCTGCTTTAATAAGATTGTTATAAACAAGAATAACTACTCACACATAAGGTATATGCTACTCAATTGTTTTAAAAAGAGATTGCGTTATTTGATTAAGACTATGAACTATGAAATCTTTCGGAAGTAAAAGAGTTGAGTATATTTTAATTAGGCAACTTGAACTTTTGGAAAAGAATGTTGTTACTTGATTTTCTTAAAAGAAAGTGTTTGTGATTTAAAAGAAAAGTATGGTATTATCTTAATCTGTCTTAAAAGAAAGTTTAAAAGTTATGGCCAATTTGACAGAGTCCGTGGGATGGACCTGAATGTATACCACCCGATTCTACAATCGAGTCCATGGGATGGACCGAATGTATTCCAGATTTATCACCGAGTCCATGGGATGGACCGAATGTATTCCACACGTTTTGATCTGAGTCCACGGGATGGACCGAATGTATTCCACACGTTTTGATACCGAGTCCATGGATGGACCGGAATGTATTCCACACGTTTTGATACCGAGTCCATGGGATGGACCGGAATGTATTCCACATCGTTTTGATACCGAGTCCACGGGATGGACCGGAATGTATTACACCCGATTTGATACCGAGTCCATGAGATGGGCCGAATGTATTCATCACGATCGTCAAGACCGAGTCCATGAGATGGGCCGAATGTGACCATGTGATTCCACCTCGAGTCCAATGGGATGGGCGAGACATGTTATACGTATCACGATTTATACCTAGGCTGCCGGTGAGGAAGGAGTTCCACGGCGCATGAGGATGACTTGAGGCGTGAGTCACGACTTGACATGATCGCTTTTATGTTGTGAATCGTAGTTTGTTATCATACATGTCTCTGTTTATTTTAATCATTATGATTTCGTTTCTGATATTTCGATTTCACATACTTAGTACTGTTATCGACCTCCTTCGGGCTGCGTTTATCTGCGCGGTAGAGTACATCGGTTGATCCTCACTCTTAGGATCACGATTGGCAGTATTAGGAAGCTCAGTTTTCTCGGAGGCTTATCTTTTAGTATATTTTCCCGAGTTTGTAAGTTCTTGTACATTCAGGTATGGCGAGGGCCTGTCCGTCATAGTTGTTGTAAAAATCTTAAGTGCAGTAGTCTTGTTGTGGCGAGTTGTAAAAGGGATGTATCGTCGGGTTCAAGTTTTATGTATATATACCTTAGAAAGGCAATCTTATCTCGATAAACCGTTCTCATTCTATAATTGTTTCATGTCTTGTTTTTATATTCGATTACTCGATGTATGTCTACTTGGGTGCCGGGTAAGGCACGATCACGCCCGGATCGGTCGTGACAAAAGTGGTATCGAGCGCTTAATCCTCGGAAAGTGTCTCTGACGTATCTAGTAGAGTCTTGATTATCGGTGTGTTGTGCACCACACCAATAATCGAGGCTATAGGATATTTAAGATTGGTTTCCATTCTTCTCATTCGAGATCGTGCCTTAGAGGCGTGTTATAAGTTGGACCCTCTAACGTATCCTTTTATGCGATTATGCCTCGCAAAGCGTCGGGCCAGTATAGAGCGCGATGAGGCTGCGAGCCACGACACTGAGCCTCAGTCCCACGGCACAGGCGAGCAGGAGATGGGTTACAAGGAGATGGCGATTGTTAGCTTGAAGTCGTGGTGAGGCACGAGATAAATTTGGATGCAGCTGGCCCGATTCGATAGTACCCGTGGTTCACCCGAGTCGGATAATTTGAGACTTGAGACTTTTCGAGTTGCGGCCGCGAGTTCTATGGATCGAGGCACGAGGATGATCCACAAGAGTTCATCCGAAGCGATTCTGGATCGCGAGTGATCAAGGCTTCGAGACCGAGTCGGTGGTCTTAGGTTCGCATCGGTGCGTGATCTGCGATCGGCCGTTTGATTCGTGGGAGCTGTCGGGAGCATGCGCCTCGGCTATTTGGGACGAGTTCTCGGAGGCATTTCTCGGCCACTTCTTGCCTCCCGGATGAGGAAGTGCGGGCCGGCAATTTACGTCTTGAGACGAGAGGCGTGCGGTTGGGAGTACAACGTGGAGTTCGACTCATCGGCTCGGTATGTCCGCGTTAATGGGCGATATGGAGGGCGAGTACACCGCTCGTCGCCGGGCTCGATGACTACTTGGCGGTCTTGTTCGTGTAGCCGCCCGGTAGGGCATGGACATTGCCGCATGCGCAGCTTATGCACTTGGATGTGAGGCGGAGAGGTCGACGGAATGGCCGAGCTCGGCAGGAAGAGGCGAACATCGTGTCCTTTGGTAACTTTGAGGCGAACCGCCTCGTGTTAGTTAGTTATGCACCTCCTATGTACGAGTGGTCCTCCGATCTTGGGGCGTTCGGGGTATTCGGGAGCTGGTGGGCTCGGGGCTTAGTTTCTGAGATATACATGGGTTCTAGCGGTGATTCATGTCTCTCGGTGTGCGCGATGTGGCGCGTCATCGGGAATGTCGTCTTTCTTTGGTGCTTGTTTCACTGCGGCGTCATGGCCGAGACGTCTTTATAGGAGATTACGGGTAAAATGACGCGACTTCATCGAAGGCGAGTTCATCTCCTTCTATAGCTATGCGCGGCAGGGTGATTATGATTAGGCGGCGAAGGAAAAAGAAGCGGATAATCTGGTATATTCTTACCCCTCTAGAGACTAGTATGCGTTGATGATATGATGAAGTGCTAAGTATTATGTTCAGATAGCATTATGTTGAAGATTGTGTTTAGAAAACATGGTTAGTTAGAAGGGTAAGATTGGGGCGGGGAAATTGTAAGCCTTAGAATTTTATACGTGGAGACCTTAGGCGAGGCCATCTTGAGTAAAAGATTTATTTTTATGTTTGACCCTTATCAGAGTGCATAGTATACGTGAGATATATGTTATACCCCGTATTTCCAGAGTATGTACGTAAGGGCGTACGTACAAAAGTTTAAGCCTTAAAGTAGGCATAGGGACGAAAATTTGTGCACAACCCACAAAACGAATTTTTTTCCGACGAAACGTTTTCCAAAACTTGCGTAGGGAAAATTACGGCTATGTCATTTATAATTTTTGCGGATTTTTCAGAGATGAAATATTTTGGACCAATGATAGGGTGACACTTGTCACCCCGGTGGACGACAAAGAGACACGGTTGGCATGATTTTAAGGCCTAAACCAAGGGTCAATGTTTGTGAGTGATTTGTGGAGTAGTGATAGGGTGCACTTGTGCAAATCCACACCCTCCACTTGCCCTCCACTTGCCTTCATCTTGGCCGTTGAAAGCCCTATAAATACCCCCCTTGAGTTGAAGACTTCTTCATCCACAAATCATCTTCCAAGTCTCCAAACTTCCCTTTGAGAGAAGCTCTCATCCAAAGCCTCCCATAACATGAAGAGCTTAGCGAAACACCCTTCTCCCCTTTCCTAGTAGTCTCGGCAAAATCCCTCCCCCTTGGTAGAAAATACTCTCCAGTATTGTTACTATCCCCAAAATGCCTTAGCCAATCCCTTATAGTATTTCCAAAGTTACTCTACGTGAGAGTCCTAAATACTACCTTATATTCCTCTAGTCACTAAACGAAACCCTAAAGAGAAACTTCATAGTTGGTTGAAGTAGAAAGTAGAAGTTGTGTAGAAACTTCTAAGGGTTTCTTGGAGCGGATTGGAGCGTTCAGATTAGGAGCTAAACCTTGCTCAGGATCGACTTATATCTTGGATAATTTTGGGCTTATCGAGGTAAATAATAATCTTATCCTTCTATTATAATTGGAGAATACATACTGTATAAGTATAGAAATAGGTAATATACATAGAAGGGTATTACAGAAGAGGATTGAACTGTACTTACATAGGACTGTATTTACAGTAGACTTGTATCATTTAACGGGTAGGGAAGTGCTGCCCGATTTTCCGTAGAATAGAGAACCCTCTGCTTAGATTATCCTACAGAGTAGTCTAGACGTTGATAGACGTATTTGACTATTATAGGTTGATACTCTGCACGCGACATATTCGACTTGGCAGGTGGATTTCGCTGAGAAGGTATGTGATTCTTCCTATCCTCTTGAGCATGATATTTTAAAGTGTATATATAGTACAGTGACGATTGTGTTAATCGAATATGGTTTTACTTGACGTCTTTTGACTTGAGTCTAAATAACAAGAATCTTGAAGTATTTCAAAAGAATTATGAATCATTTTTGAAAGAAGAGTAATACTTGGCTTTGAAAACATAAGAGTTGTACTAGCTTTATGGGAAGTTAGGTATAACGATTTAAGAAAGATAAAAGGAACGGTTTACTTATGTGTTTATAAAAACTTGTATTGATTTCAGAAAGCGGTGAGATGGTTTGTTGAGTAGACATATTGTGATGCTACGTGTGTTAGTATCTTGTAAACGTTTGTGTAAAGAGGTTATTCTTATTTGTGCTTACGTTGTTTAACGATAAGTCGTTATGCTAGTATTACATCACTCACCTTGACATGATATAACGGGTTGCCCTCCGATGCGGTATACCTCGTGCGATGCAGGGACTATGATTCGAGAATACCTCATGCGGGTCCGGGACCTATGCGAGCTACGAGTTCGTGTTAGTGTCTTTGTCATGTGGCCACGCGGTCTATGTGGCTACGCGGACACGAGTCGGACGGCGATGCGAGTAGCAACCTCGATGCGGGAATACCTCATGCGGGCCTAGGTGGCCATGCGGACTACGGAGTCGAGATTAGGCATGCATAATGATACTATGGCGATCGCCTTGCTTCGATCATTCGCACTAGAAAAGACTATTACGATTTATGGCGGGGCCCACGATGTTGTAGATATATGTACATCTGTGGTATGGCGGGGCCCTGCCCCGCCATAGTTGTTTACTTCCTTAGAAGTGCAGAGTCCTATTGTACTGGGATGTAATCTAGATTTTGGTTTATATATATATCCGAAGGCGACTTTTCTCGATAAAGCGTGTCTCAATTTACATTGTTTCATGTCTTGTTTTTATATTCACTGATTTTCTCTGATGTATGACTACTGGTGCCCGTAGGCACGATCCACCGGGCAGGTCGTGACAATATATTTGTGTGATAAGTCTCGAGTAGTGGAAATGTGAGGGTAGTTAAGCTATGAAGACCACTAGGTTTCGTGACTCGATGGTGAGATTGTTCCGGATCGGAAACAAGAGTTTGGCGCGATATGGTCGGGTCGAGGCGGTCGCGTCAACCCGCGACCAGAATGTGGTCAGTCGGGTGGTCCCGCCAGTGGTAGGGTCACGGCGCGCTAGGCCCAAGTTTAGTTAACCATCGCACGAGTTCGTGGACGCGTTCGACCAGATGTCCGCCGATGAGGTCAGCCATCGTGTCTTCGATCGGGTATCACTCGGCAGGGTTATGCGAGATGTTATATATCGCAAGGTTGTAAGGCTGCGGGGTTCCTACTTTTACCTTATGACGGCGTGAGCCGATTATGGCTATTTCTTTTCTCGAGGTTTTACCAAAGTAGTTAGGAACTCAAAGTGAGTCTCGTGATTGCACTCACCTCGGGCGATGTTTTGATTTGTGGGTAGCAATGAGGATTATGTGCCTCTTGTTGAGCGAGTATCATTATAGCTACCATTTCAGTATTCTGATGTCACCTTACGAAGCCTTGTATGGGCGGAAGTAGGTTGCGCCGATTGGTTCGATGTTGGCAAGGTTCGGATAGTTGGTCCAAACTTGATCCGCAGGTGTGGATAAGGTGGAGCTTATCCGAAGAAGTTATTGGCGACTCATAGTCAGCGAAGTCGTGCGGATAATGCATCGACACTGGAGTTCAAGTTGTGATCGTGGGAGCTTTTGTGATGTTAGAGGTAATTCCTCGTGGACTTGGATGTAAGTATTTGCGCGTGTGTTATTCTGTGGCCATGTGTGGTATTTGCAAACTGGTTAAGCTATGAGGTACTTTATCGTTATCTGTCTTGAGAAGGAACATTCGGGACGAATGTTTCTAAGGAGGGGAGAATGTTATACCCCGTATTTCCAGAGTATGTATGCGAGGACGTACGTATGAATATATTCAAACCCTAATTAGGTTAAGGATGAAATTGTGAACTTTCGACGGAAAAGATTCCGAACCTTGTGAAGGAAATTCTACGTTTTTAATATTTTAACCGATTACGGATTTTTCCGAGAGACGAAATATTTTGGACTAATAGGAGGCGCATGTCACCCTTGGCATGGGTTGACGAAAATGTTGGCCGGGACAAGGTCAAATGGCCAAGTCTTGGAAGATATTTCTTTGGGTGAGTGGGGTAGGTAGAGACGTTTTTGTGCATGTGGAAGGCCACATGGATCTTTGTTGTGGGGACATATGTCCCGAGGTTGTGATGGACATATGTCCCAACATTGTAGTGGACACTTGGTTGGAAGACCTCACTCTTCACATGGATCCAAATCTTCACCCTCCATTTGTTTTAATCTTGGCCCTTGGTGGTTCTATAAATACCCCCCTCTTGTGCAAGACTTCTTTATCCACAAAACAATTTCCAAGTCTTAAAATCCTTCCCCCTTTGTGGTAAAGCTTTCGTCCAAGCCCCCATTTGGAAGCTTTCATCCAAGCCCCCTCTCCCCCCTTCCTAGTTGTCTCATCAAAATACCCCTTCCTAGTTGTCTCATCAAAATACTCCCCTTGGTAGAAAAGTTGTCTTCTAGTATTGTTAATATGCCAAAATACCTTAGCCTAATACCTTGTAGTATTACAAACTTACCTCTATACTAAAAGCACCCATAAATACTACTTTATATCCAATAGTCTCTAAACGAAACCCTAGGGAAAATCTTCATAGTTGGTTGAAGTATTAAGTAGAAGTTGTGTATGTCACGACCCAACCTGCCCTTGATCGTGCCTTACCCTGCACCCTGGTGATACAACATCGTGAGAAAATCAGCGAAATAAAAACATGAACATGAATTAAGAGACATGATAAATAAACAGGCCAACCAAAACAAATTGCCTTCATGATATATACATAAATACCCGAATGCTTATCCTTTTTACAAACCCCGCCACAACAAAGGCTGCACTTAAGATTTACAACTATGACGGACAGGGCCCGCCATACCCCGAATGTACAAGCATCTACGCACTGTGGTAACATACCAAAAGATAAGCCTCCAAGAATGGGGCTTCCGACACCGAATCAGGATCTCATGGCGAGGATCCACAACCGATGTATTTCTAATGCAGCATGAACGCAGCCTCAAGGAGGTCGATAACAGTACCAAGTATGTGAAATCAGAAAAGATCAGAATGAAATCATAATAGTCTATATAAAGCAGAGACATATATGATAACCAAACTACGATTCCACAACATAAAAGCAATATGTCAAGTCGTGACTCACGCCTCAAGTCATCCTCACGCCCGTGGAACTCCTTCCTCACCGCCAGCCTAGGTGTAAATCGTGTGGAATACGTGTCCCACCTCATCCCGTGGGACTCGCAAAGAATCATGTGAAATCGTGTCCCGCCCATCTCGGGACTCGGAGAATCATGTGGAATCGTGTCCCCCATCTCGTGGGACTCGGCAGAGAATCATGTGGAATACGTGTCCCGCCCATCTCGGACTCTGCAGAGAATCATGTGGAATACGTGTCGGCCCATCTCGGGACTCGCAGAGAATCATGTGGAATACGTGTCCCGCCATCCCACGGGACTCGGTGAATAATCGGATGGAATACGTGTCGGCCCATCTCGACTCGGTGAAGAATCGTTCATAACAAATCAGCCGCCCTCCATCGAGAGACGCGGTGGTATAGAAGTACAGTATTTGCACAACAAGGCTATCAAACACAAACATAGGCAAGTTACACACAACTCAAGTTTATTTTAGGCCAAAGTCCAGGTTCTGACCCCAAGTATTACGTACGTTAAATTCTTTTAAAAAGATCCATTTCTTTTATAAAGGTCACCCGATACCCGTAGTATTAAATAAGAATGACTCACATTTTTAGGTAAACCAAAACACTTTCCTTTTCAACCACATTCCTTTCCCTAAGGTTCCAGTTTGCCTAATTTCAATTACTTAAGTCTCTTATTTTAGAAAGGTTTCATAGTCCATAGACTTAATCACTTAAGAATATAATCCTCTTTTAAACAATTTGAGAAACATATGTAGTAGGTTATTCTTGTTCAGAATCAATCTTATTAAAGCAACATGATCTAGGAAATGTAATATCATTTTGTCTCAGCAGCTTCTATGCATGGAGGTTTCTCGTTTTAATAATACATAATTAGTCAAAACATTTCTTTATTAACGCCGCAAAGGGTTTGTCGATACTCATTCGATTTCCAAAATCAGAATACATTATTCCTTTTAAAACCAAGTATTACTCTTCTTTCAAAAGGTTTCTAATTCTTTCAAATACTTCAAGATTCTTATCATCACACATCAAGTCGCTTATAAGTCAAATCGTTATCTTTAAAAACCACAAAGCATTTCTTACTTACATAAAGTCATATAACTAACTTCCCATAAAGTCGTTATAACACTTTATGTTTTAAACCAATCAAATACATTCAACACATGCACGCTCACCGCACTACATAGTTATACACATATCATGCTAGAAAAGATAGGAAGAGGTTCACATACCTCGGCGATTATCGACTAATAGCAAAACGCTCCAAGTACCTCAAACCGTCGGCTACCCTTAAGCCAAGCGAGATCACGCCACACGTAGTACTTCAACCTATAGAGGCCACAAGGCGCCTATTAACATCTAGATCTCAACGTAGAATATTCTACGAAATTTCTACAAAGACTCTCCCCGCAACAACAGAAATCTCCTCCTCTATCGAGGCCGCTACCAAGCCAACCGGGGGGTTTACACGCCTAACCGGCGGTACAATTTACTTCACATTAATGCTACACAAGTCTCATCGTAATACACCTATGTAATTACAAGTCAGCTTTCTTTAAAATTCAGGCTTAAGTCAAAAGACATTGCCGCACAATTATATTCAGTTCTATATATAGTGTACTTCAACTATATATTCCTACAACATGTAATTTCCAATTACAATAGAAGGTCAAGAGTGTTTACCTCGATAAGCCCAAAATTATCCAAGTTTATATGTCGATCCCGAGCAAGGTTTAGCTCCCACTCCGCGCTCCAACCCGCTCCAAACAACCCTTAGAACTTCTACGCAACTTATACTTAACACTTCAACCGACTATGAAGGTTCTCCTTAGGGTTTCGTTTTTGTGACTGAGGGAAAGTATAATAGTATTTTCTGGCTTTGTATAAGTGTAACCTCGGGAATACTACAAGGTATTTGGGCGAGTATTTGGGCATTATAACAATACTGAGAGTATTTCATACCACAAAAGGGGGTATTTATACGAGACAACTAGGCTTAGGGGTACCCACGCTAGACACCACAAAGGAGGGGACCCTCTACCAAAGCTTCTCAAGTGTGGGTTTGGACGATTTTTAACTCACAAGGGGAGAGATTTCAAGACTTGAAAATGATTTTGGATGAAGAAATTTCATCAACTAAGGGGTATTTATAGGTCAAGCAAGGCCAACCAATGGCCAAGATCAATCCAAGTGTAAGGCAAGTGTAAGGCTAGGATTAAGCCATGTGCACCTTATCCATCTACCACACCAACTTGCACAAATATCCTACCTAACCATGCCACCTTTCTCGCCCATTACCGCCAAAACGTGCTCCACCAGAGGGTGACAAGTGTCGCCTCTCGTTGGTCCAAAATGTTTCGCCTCGGAAAAATCCGCAAAAATTATAAATGACATAGCCGGAATTTTCCTTCGCAAGTTTAGTAAAACGCTTCATTTAAAAACGATTCTTTTCGGCACTTGTGCCTAAATTTCGAACTTAGCCTAACTTTAAGGCTCAAATTAAAATACGTACGCCCTCACGTACATACTCTGGAAATACGGGGTATAACATTCTCCCCTCCTTAGAAACATTCGTCCCGAGTGTTCCTTCTCAAGACGGATAACGATAAAGTTCCTCCAGCAAGTCGTCAACGCCACACCTGGCCACGAAATAACACATGCGCGCAAATACTTAAATCCAGGCCAACGAGGAACCACCTCGATGATGCAAAACAATACCAACTCTCGCTCTTGGTCCAAGGGACACTCCCTTCGCATATTCATTTCTCAAAAATGATTACTCCCATCTTTCAGCACAAGTTCACTTCCTTCCTTACTCGTTGTGCCCTTCTCGAACACTCGAACTCTTCTTAGTACACGTACCACACTTCAGTCAACGCTTCTGTTCCCAAGACTTTGGAGTCACCACCTCCAAACTTGGTCATCTTACTAGCCTCAATCTCCCTTAAGGCCATTCCCGGCCTTCACGATCCGCTTCTGGTCGAACATCTCCACGAACTCATACGATGGTCATCTAAACTTAGGCCTAGCACCCTCGTGACCCTACCACCTAGCGGGACCACTGTCACGACCCGAACCCGGGCCCGTGACTGGTGCCTTACCCCGGGCACCCAAGTAGACATACATCAGAGTAATCAGCGGAACATAAAGACAATACATGAAACCAGTGTAATAAGACAAAGGAATAAGAAGACAAAGCAACTAAAAACTGCTACCTTCGTGATATATATAAATAGCAACTTTTTCAACATGAACAGCTTTAATCCTTTTACAAACCCCGCCACAACAGCATTCTGCACTTACGAATGATATGACAACAACGACGGACAGGGCCGCCATACCCCCGAACGTAAGCACCTACAACAACAGGGACTATACCAAGACAAGCCTCCGAGAAACGGAGCTTTCCCAAGCTACCGAACCGGACCCTAAGAGCGAGGATCAACGATCGTGTACTTTACTCGCGCATGAACGCAGCCTCAAGGAGGTCGCGACAACAAAAATTTAGTATGTGAAATCAAAAATACATATCGTAAGTGAAATCATAGCGCCATATAAAGCAGAGACATGATGATAACCAAACTACATTTTACAACAAAGCGATCGTAAGTCGTGGACTCACGCCTCAAGTCATCACTCACGATAACAATGGGTCTCGCACTCCACAACATCAATCATGCCCGTGGAATACCTTCCTCACGCCAGGCGATCTATGATATAAAGCACCAAGGAACACATGAACACCGTGTCCCACTGCGGTTATAATAAACTGACGGTAAGTACGAAGGCATAGCCGACTACTAAAAACCCACAGCACTAACAAGGTCATGAATCAGATCATAAGATCTGTCTAGACCGTCACATGATCAAAGCCGCCACTTGCCCGCAGATCACCGTACGCGTTAACCTCGAACTCCCGCAGCCCCGCATAGGCCAATCTCATCGCCCGCATGAGGTATTCCCGCATCGAGGGTAGCTACTCCCTGATCGCCCCGACTTCGCACCGCATGGCCACACGGACCGCATGCCCATAAAGGACGACACTAACTCGAACTCTCGTGAGCTCCGCATGCCCCCTCAGGACTGCATGAGGTATTCTCGAATCATAGGTCCATCGACCCGCCTGAAGTCTACCCCGCACGGAGGGCGCTAACCCCAATCATCTCAAGAGATGAGTGATGTAAAATACTAACACAACAGCTTATCGTTAAGCAACATAAGCACAACAAAGGAAACCCCTTTACACAACATCACAAGATACTAACACACGTAGCATCCTAGCATGTTTACTTATCAATCAACAAGAAAGTATTACCAGGCTATCACAAACCGACACAATCAAGTTATACACACAAGGTACTTTCTACTATATGCCAACAAGCTCGGGGTTTTATCCCCAAAGTACTTCATACATTAACTCTTTAAAAGATACGTTACTTTCACAATGTCACACAATACCTGTTATACCCCGTATTTCCAGAGTATGTACGTAAGGGAATACGTACGAAAGTCTTGCCTTAAAGATAAGCCTTGGACGTTTTATTTTGTACACAACTCACTAAAAGAATCGTTTTCCGACGAAACGTTTCCACAATTTTCGTAGAGTAAATTCCGCTATGCCATTTCTTATTTTTGCGGATTTTTCCGAGAGACGAAACATTTTGGACCAACGGAGGGTGATATGTGTCACCCTCACATTGGAAGCAAGTGGGGTGGCTTTGACGATCAAGGCCCAAAGAGTGTTGGCCTCGCCGATTGGTCCTTGTTTAGGCCTTGTTTTGTGCCATGTTTTGTGGAGTGTTTTGGAGTGTTTTGTGGAGTAGGAGTTAGGGTGCACTTGGCTTGATCTTGGCCTTACACTTGCCTTGCACTTGTCTTCATCTTGGCCATTGGTTGGCCAAGGCTTGAGCTATAAATACCCCTTAGAGACGAAGAGTTATTCATCCACAAAGTTATCTTCCAAGTCTAAAAATCCTATCCTCTCCCTTTAAGCTTTTCATTCCAAACACCTCTTCCTCCCCTTGTGTTGTATGGCCGAGAGCCTACCCCCTAGCCTAGCCAAATCTACCCCTCCCTTGGTAGAAAAGTTGTCTTCAGATCGTTATAATGCCCAAAATACCCTAGCCCAAATACCTTAGTACTTAGTAGAGGTTGTGAAGAACTTCTAAGGTTTCGAGCATACAACTTAGAGCAAAACCTTGCTCAGCGCGACTTTTCTAGGATATTATCAGGCTTACCGAGGTAATAATCCTAACCTCTTTGAATTAGAGAATACTTATTGTTATAGTATAAGAATAAGTATAAATACTTAGAAGTATATCACGTAATAGAATTGAAGTATTAATCACTTAGAAGGGTTTAAAAGAAGAATAATCAAATCAGATTTACATAGGACTGCTTTCACAAGAGACTTATATAGCTCACCTAGGGAAGTGCTGCCCGACTTATCAGAGAATTATGAACCCTGTTTAGAATGACCTTCAGAGTAGTCTTTAATAGATATCCGTGACTATTATAGGTCGACTCTCTCGCACATATTCAACTCAAGGTGGTTTTCACGGTAGGTATGTGATTCTTCCTAAAGCATGATATTTTACAATATAACTACGGCAATGTCTTTGACTTAAGCTCGAATAATACTTACGGCAATGCCTCACGCTTAAGCCCGACAATACTTACTTAATGCCTCACGCTTAAGCCCGAATAATAAAGAATCAAAACATTTCAAAAGACTACCGAATCATATTAATGTAAGAGAACTAATTGGTTTTTAAAATGTGTTAAGAGTTATACTAGCTTTATGGGAAGTAAGTATAACCACTTAAGATTTATAAAAGAAACAAGTTTGCCTATGTGTTTATAATGCACTTGTATCAGTGAAAAGAATAATAAAGATGGTTTGATAAATAGACATGATATGATGCTACGTGTTAGTATCTTGTAACGCTTGTATAGGTAGTATCCTTGTTGTGCTTATGTTGTTTAAAGATAAGTTGTTATGTTAGTATACTATCACTCACCTCGAGATGATACCGGGTTGTCGCCTCCGATGCGGTAGACTCAGCGGTCCGGGACCATGATTCGAGAATACCTACGCGGTCCGTGGGGCCTACGCGAGCTACGGAGTTCCGTGTTAGTACGCGGGTTATGCCTCATGCGGTCTGTGGCCATGCGCGACAATGAGTCCAGACGATTTACGCCGAGGAGTAGCACCGACGCGGGTTATACCTCACGCGCCCACGCGAGTGGCCTATGCGCGACTCGAGTTCAGGATTAGGCTTGCACGACGATGAGGGCGAGTGGCCTGCTTCGATCATTCGCAGCCAGACAAGACCTATTACGCTTACCTATTGTTGCTCTTTGTTGTGATGTGGCACTACGTGCGGTTCCTCGTTGTTTCACACATATTTGTAAACCGGTTTTTAAATGATATGTTTTCATTTAAGTATTTTACGCCGCATACTTAGTACTGTTATCGACTCCTTCTGGGCCGCGCTCATGCCGCAGTAAGGGCAAAGTGCTAGATCCACATCCTCAGATTCTTGCGTTGGTGTCGTGAGCTCCATCTTCTCCGAGGCTCTACTTTGGGTACGATCTCCTCAGATTGTAGATAGTTTTGTATTAGCCAGGTATGGCGGCCCCGTCCCGCCATAGTTGTTTACTTCCTTAGAGGTCTCAGAGTACTATTGTACAGTTGGGATGAATCGCAAAACTTGAGTTATTTATATTATGCCAAAGGCAAGCTTTTCTTCGTATAAACCGTGTCTTATTTTATAAATCTGCTTCGTCTTGTTTTATATTCCACGTTACTCGATGTATGACTACTGGGTGCCCCAGAAGGCACTACCACGCCCCTAACGGGTCGTGACAAAAGTGGTATCGTGAGCGCTTAATCCTCTGAAAGTCTACGCATCGTATCTAGTAGTCTGATTATCGTGTTGTGCACCACACCAATAATCGTGAGGCTATAGGATATTTAGGATTGGTTTCATTCTTCTCATTCCGAGATCGTGCTTTAGAGTCGTGTTATAGGTTGGACCTCTAACGTATTCCTTTCCGTAATGCTATGCCTCCACGTAGCGCAACCCGCCCGTGGCGGCAAGGCAACGAGGAGCTGCTAGCAGACACCCAGAGTCACGAGGGCTCGTGCCCGCCTATACCAGACGGCGAAGTTCTATGACGCCGCCAATTTCAAAGACAGACCACAAGCATCTACACCTCCCGCCCCACACCGGGCGGAGGAGTTAGGGTACAAGGAGATGGCCCGCCTTTGGCTAAAGTCAGGCCCGACACGAGGAGAGATCGCGGCGCCTGGGCCAGCCCCAGCCTGGGCCGCACCCGTGGTACACCCGAGGCGAATAGTTTGAGGCTACGAGATTTCGAGTCAGAGTTCACGGAGTTTTATGGGTCGAGGCCGAGGATGATCCGCAGGAGTTCATCCGCCGATTCAGAGGATTTTGAGAGTGATCGCGCCGAGACCGAGTCCGTGATCTTTGGTTCACATAGGCCGCGTGATACCGCAATGATTGGTTTGATTCACGGAGTTATCCCGGAGAGCACGCGGCCCCACTACTGGGATGAGTTCTCGCAGGCTTTCTCACTACTTCTTGCCCCACAGATGGCGAGGGCGCGGTCGATAGATTTTTACCGGCGAGCAGAGGACGACCGTCGGGAGTACAATGTCGAGTTTGATTCTTTGGCTCGATATGTCCCAAAGATTGGTAGCAGATATGGAGGATAGGGTGCACCGCTATGTCACCGCTGAGACGACTATATGGCCGAAGCCATGTGCGGGGTTTTCTCCACCGGTATGGACATTACCCGCACGCAGCTCACGCCTCGATGCGGCGAGCGCAGGTCGACGAGTGGACAGAACAGCAGGTAAGGCCAGACGGAGGGTCTTCTGGTGGTTATCGTGGTGGGCGGCCTCAGCAGCAGTCTAGATTCGCACCACGCCACCAGAGCACTCTCGCACCGCCCTCAAGACCCAGTTTTCGAGGCGCATCGGCCCTGAGCTCGACGCCCGCAGTAGCAGAGGTATCGCCGATCGACCACCCCAGGTGGCCGACGCGGATCCCATTACGGAAGTGTGGTACTACTTATGGATCTTGTTACAGTTGTGGCCAGCAGGGTCACTTTGCGAGGGACTGTCCGACCGGGGGCAGCGCTGGTGGTAGGGCCCAGCCTTCAGGTTCTGTGGCCGCTTCATCATATCCTACCGTTACTCGCCGAGGCGGTGGTGCTCAGCGGGTCAGCAGTCGCGCAGAGGTCGTGGCTCGTCCGCCTAGCGGTCCTCGAATCGCATATATGCTTTGTCCACCGACAGATCGTGAGGCCTCACCGATGTCGCCACGGTACCTTATCGCCGGGTTTGATGTGTATGCTTTGATAGATCCTGTTCTACTGGCCCTATATATCTCCCTTGTTGCTAGTAGGATAGGGATAGAGCCCGAGTCCATAGACCCTTTCGAGGTAGCTACGCCAATGGGTGATTCGGTAGCTCGGCGGTATATAGAGCTTGTCCCGTGACCATTTACTACCGCGGACCTAGCCGACTTGATAGAGTTGGAGATGATTGACTTCGACGTGATTACGGGACGGATTGGCTAGCTTCTGCTATGCCAATGTAGACCGCAGAGAGAGTAGTACGGTTCCAGCTCGAGGAGCCGTTGTTGAGTGGGAGGAGCACGGTATCGCCGAGGTAGGTTTATTTCCTACCTCAAGGCTAGGAAGATGGTGCGGCGGGTATATCTACCATCTAGTTCGGGTGTTTGATAATCGAGGTCTGCGGTACCAGATTTTCATCGCCTCGTAGTCACGAGTTCCCGCACGTGTTCCTGCATGACCTCCTGTATCCTCCTCCCGAGAGGAGATTGAGTTTTGTATTGACATATTGCGGATACTCGCCATTTCCATTCCGCCATACGAATGGCACCCGCCGAGTTGAGAGAGTCAAGGATCACCTTAGGGATTTGCTAGAGAAGGGCTTCATTAGGCCCTGTTTCTCCTCGGGGCGCCGGATTGTTCGTGAAGAAGAAGGACGACGCCGCGCACGCGTGTGTTGATTACAGCACCAACAAGGTGACCATTAAGAACAGATACCCTCCTGTGATTGATGATTTGTTCGACCAAACGCAGGGCGAGATGTTTCTCCAAGATTGATCTGCGATCGCTATCATCAAAGTAGTCGAGAGTGGATGTCCTTAGATCGCATTCCGACCCAGACGGGCATTATGAGTTCGTGGTCATGTCTTTGGTTGACCAATGCTCGCCGTATTCATGGATTTGATGAACCGAGTGTTCAAACCATTTTTGGACACGCTTGTGATAGTGTTCATTGATGATATCTTGGTTTATTCTCGCCAGAGCAGGAGACGCGAGCATTTGAGCTGTGGCCGACAGCTTCTCCAGACTAGCAGCTTGTACGCCAAGTTTTCCAAATGTGAGTTTTGCTGACTTGATGGCGTTTCTTGGGCATATTGTCGGGCCGATGGCATTCGAGTTGATACGCCAAGATCGAGGCGCAGACTTGGCCGAGACCTACTACCCGGCGCAGGTTCGCAGCTCGGGCCTTGCAGAGTTATTATCGGTTCGTGGAGAAGTTTGCTTTATCTTCGCACTATTGACTAGGGTCGACTCGTAAGGCGCAAGTTTCATGGATCGATGCTTGGAGCGTGGTTTCCAGCTGAAAGAGAGACCGACGACCGCCCCGCTTCTACTCTTCCGTAGGTCCAGATGGTTATGTCGTATTGTGATGACGCAGCATCGGGTTGGGATGTATTGATGCAAAGATGGCAGGTTATAGCATATGCATCCCGACACCAAGAAACACGAGGAACTACCCCACCCATGATTTGGAGTCGCAGTGATTCACGCTTTGAAGATCCGAGGCACTATTTGTATGGGGTTCACGTGGATATTTATACGCACCACAAGAGCCTCCGATATCTTCACCAGAGGAGCCGAACTTACGACAAAGACGGTGGTTAGAGTTGCTTAAGGATTACGATGTTGATATCCTATACCACCCGGGAAGGCCAATGTCAGGCGTATGCCTTAGTCGTAGGTCGATGGGAGCCTATCGGATGTGCAATAGAGAGAGGGACATGGTTCGTGATTTGCATCGATTAGCGAGCCTTGGTGTCCGCTTGATTGATTCTCGATAGCGGTGGGGTTAGAGTTCGTGAGGTTGCCGAGTCTTCCATCGCCGAGAGGTGAAGAGGCAATGCCGAGGATCCGGCTTTGATTCGATATCGTGATACGACTCTTCGTGAGGCGCGGTCCATTTGAGGTAGCACCACGGGTGCTAAGGTTTGAGGCGCATCGTGTGTTCCGGATGTTTCGTGACTTCGCAGCAGTTCTCGGAAGCACACAGCGCGCGTTACTCTATCCATCCGGTCGACCAAGATGTACCACGACCTTAGATCCGTGTATTGGTGGGATGGCTTGAAGAGGACGTTGCGAGTTCGTAGCTCGGCCCGTGTTGTCGCGGTAAGGTAGAGCACCGCAGGCCGGTGGTTTGTTCTGACGCATTGAGATCCCGACTGAAGTGGGAGGTAATCAACATGGACTTCATCACAGGATTACCTCGCACTCAGAGGAGACATGATTCTATATGGGTTATCGTCGACATACTGACGAAATCAGCCCACTTTCTTCCCGTCAGGACGACTTTTTCGGCTGAGGATTATGCCAGACTTTACATCCGAGAGATCGCCGATCGCATGGAGTCCCTACCCGATCATATCGCATGAGGAGCCCGGTTTACGCTAACTTCTGAGGTCCTTCCGCAGGGGTTTAGGGACGCAGTGAGCCCGAGTAATCGCATTTCATCCACGCATGCACGACAGCAGAGCGCACTATCCGGACTCTCGAGGATATGTCACGAGCCCGTGTTATTGACTTTAGTGGTAGTTGGGAGGATCATTTGCCTCTAGTTGAGTTCGCATATAATAATAGCTACCACTCCAAAGATTCGATGGCGCCTTATGAGGCCTTGTATGGAGGAAGTGCGGACGCCTATAGGTTGGTTCGATGTGGGCGAGGGGCAGCTAGTGGGACCAGATTTGGTACAGCAGGCAGTGGATAAGGTGAAACTTATCCGAGAGCGGTTATTGACACTCGGTCGCATGTAAGTCGATGCAGATCATCGTCGACATCTTGAGTTCGAGGTTCATGATTGGGTTTTCCTAAAGGTGTCACCCATGAAGGGTGTGATGAGATTCGGGAAGAAGGGGAAGTGTTATACCCCGTAGTTGCAGGGTATGTATGTGAGGACGTACGTACGAGAGTACGGCAGAAAATTTTGAAAAGAAAGAAAGATGTGAGTTTTCGACGGAAAAGCTTCCGGTTTTTTTGTGAAGAAAAAGGTTCGTTAATGGGAATTGGATTCCCAGATTTGGTATTTGGACTTCATAGATTATATTAGAATTTTGAGATTTTATTTTCGAATGGTCACGCTGGGCCCACGGAGAAATTTACTGATTTGGGGCCGCTTTGTTTTTAAGTTTTCCAGATATTGGATATTTTCTAAGACGAAATATTCTCGGCGACCGGGCGACACGTGTCACCCCCATGTGGCACCCTTGGCCGAAATAACATTTGTGCACAACACCCGGTTGGAGTCGTTTTTCGACGAAACGTTTTGCGTAACTTGCGGAGGGAAAATTCCGACTATGTCGTTTTGTATTTTTGCGGATTTTTCCGAGAGACGGAACATTTTGGACCAACGGGAGGGTGACATGTGTCACCCTCACATTGGAAGCTAGGTGGCGCGCACTGGACGATCAGGGCCAGTGGGTAGATATTTTTGGTAGATATTTGTGAGGTTTTGGGAGTAGGGGCTAGGTGCACTTGGGCATATCTTGGCCTTACACTTGTAGCACTTGGCTAGATCTTGCCATTGGTTGGCCTTTGGGTTTGCTATAAATACCCCTTAGTTGATGAACTTTCTTCATCCAAAAATCATTTTCCAAGTCTTGAAATCTCTCCTCTTGTGAGTTGAAATCGCCCAAAGCCCTCCCCTCGGAGCTTTGGCCAGAGGCCCCCTTTGAGCGAGGCTTTCGCTGGGTACCCCTAGCCTAGTTGTTTTCAGATAATACCCCTTTGTGGTATAGAAATACTCCCTAGTATTGTTATAATGCCCAAAATACCTTAGCCTTGTACCTTGTAGTATTCCAAAGATACCTCTTTACGTAGTGTCCTAAATACTACCTTTTGTCCTTTTAGTCTCAAACCGAAACCCAAGGAAATCTTCATACTTGGTCAAGTATTTGAGTAGAAGTTGGTTAGAACTTCTGGGTTGTTTGGAGTGGTTTGAGCGCACTGAGCGAGCTAAACCTTGCTCGTGAGCGACATTAAACTCGGATAATTTTGGGCTTATCGAGGTAATTATCTTGTCCTCTATTGTAATTGGAAATTACATGTTTGTTAGAGTATATAGTCAAGTATACTATATATATGGAACTACTTAGTATTCGCAATGTCTTTTGACTTAAGCTGAAGAATAAAGAACCGAATCGAATCAGATACATAGGTGCAGCGGTAGACTTGTGTAGAATTGTACACGCCCGTTAGACGTAAACCCTCGTTGGCTTGGTAGCCTACTGATAGAGAGGAGATTTACGCTGCCATGTGTGGAGGTGCCGAATTTTCTATGTAAAGATAGAAAACTTGTGTTTTGGGGTTAATAGACGTTTGTGACCTTTATAGGTGAAAGACTAAGAGTAGCGTATTCTACTCGAGGAGTGGAAAGTGGCTAGCAAGGTTGTAGTACTTGGAGCATTTTGCTTATTGTCGATAAATCGTCGCGAGGTATGCGAACCTCTTCCTATCTTTTCTAGCATGATTGTTGTGAACTATGTAGTACGGTAGACGCATACGTGCTAAGTGATTTGGTTGGTTTAAAACATAGGTGTTATAATAGCTTTATGGGAAGTTAGTTATAACGACCTTATGTAAGTGAAAATGGTTTATCGATGTTAGAAGTTAAGAGACTTGATCTTATAAGATAAGAGACTTAACTTATTTGTTTTAATGTGGATGTTTGTGTGAAACCTCATTCATGAGTAATGAGTACTTGGTTTTAAAGGGATAATGTTTTACCGATTTCGGAATCGTAACGTATCGGCTGCACCACCGCAGTTAATAAAGGAAATGTATTGAATAATGATGTTGTATTAAAACCAAGAGAAACCTCCATCCGCATGTAAGCTAAGATGAGACAAAATGATATTACATTTTCTAGATCACGGTCACGTAATAAGATCGTTATAAACAAGAATAAACTACTCACGTATATGACATATGTTACTCAATTGTTCTAAAAGGAATCAAGTGATTAAGTTTGGGAACTATGAAACCATTTGAAAATGAGAAGCTTGAGTAATCAAACTAGGCAAACCGAACTTAGGAAAAGAATGTTGTTACTTGATTTTGAAAAGGAAGGTGGGTTGGTCATTCTAATACTACGTATTAGGTGACTTTTATAAAAGTAATGGATCTTTTAAAAGAACTTAACGTATGTAGTACTTTGGGGTTAAAAACCCGGACTTTGGCATAAAATGAAAGTACTTTGAGTTGTGTGAAAACTTGCCTATGCTTGTGATGATAGCCTTTATTGTACAATCGTTGTGTTTCTGTGTTACCGCGTCTCTCGATAGAGGGTCGGTTGACTGGTTAAGAACTTACTTGGATGTGCCGGCAGTGACGGAGAAATTCCACGCACGCCTCGCTGATAGTATTATTGTTGTTAATCACTTTGGACATACTGACACGATGCGTAGCGCACGCATGCTTCCATTTTGGTTAAGGTCTTGTTAATCGCTTTGGATATATCGACACGATGCGTAGCGCATCGCATGTTTCCATTTCGATTATCGCCAGGATTTCCTTTTGACATATCGACACGATGCGTAGCGCACGGGTATCGCCCACTTGGAATGTTGTCTTATTGTTTCCCTTTCGACATACCGACACGATGCGTAGCGCACGTATGCTTCCATTTGGATTGCCTTGTTGTTGAGGTCACATGGACATGTCTACACCGATGCAGAATTTCCGGTACGTGGCCTGGACATTGGTATTATTGTTGCATCATGGACATGTCTACACCGATGCAGATTCCGGCACGCGCCATAATGCGAACTGATTGATGTTGTGGGCGTGAGACCCATAGTTATATCGAGTGATGATCGCTTTATGTCAGGAATCGTAGTTGGTTATCATACATGTCTCCCGCTTTATATAGACTAGTATGATTTCATTTTCGTGATTGCAGGGCCACATACTTGGTACTGTTGTCTCGACTCTTCTGGGCTGCGTTCATGCCGCAGGTAGAGGTACATCGGCCGTGGATCCTCGCCTAGGATCACAGCCAACAGATTCAAGCTCCGCTTCTCCGAGGCTTATCTTTTGCAGTGTTCTCGAGTTGAGGTTCTTGTACATTCGTGGTATGGCGGGCCTTGTCCCGTCATAGCTATCAGATATCTTAGAGGTCTCAGAGTAATCGCTTGGGCGTGGTTGTAAAAGGATTAAACTGCTCGAGTTTTATGTATATACCAAGGCAAATCGCTTTGGTTGGCCTGCTTATTTATTATATCTCTTGTTAAATGACTCTTGTTTTATGTTCCGCTGATTTTCTCGATGTATGTATCACCGTGGTGCCTGTGGTAAGGCACCAAGAACGCCCCGAACGGTCGTTACAAAGTGGTATCGGAGCGCTTAATCCTGAAAGTGTCTCTGCATCGTGTCTAGTAGAGTCTTGATTATCGTGTGTTGTGCACCACATCTATAATCGTGAGGCTATAGGACATTTAGGATTGGTTTCCATTCTTCTCATTACGAGATCGTGCCTTAGAGTCAGTTGTAAGTTGACCCTCCGACGTATCTCGCTTTTACCGCTATGCCTCCGCCAAGGCAACGAGCCTGAAGGGCAAGGCACCGAGGGAGCCGCTAGTGAGATACGAGGAGTTCGAGGGCGCAGCCCGGCCAAGACTGAGATGCTGCTTCCGACGGCGAAGTTTCGTGGACGCCGCCAAAGACCAAAGCAGAGTTTAAAGTCGCAGCAGTTGGTCGCCGAGACTACAAGACTGAGCCTCCATCCCACACCGAGCAGGGAGATGGGTCACAAGGAGATGGCCCGATTTGGCCGTGGTCAGGCCGATATGAGGATAGCCGGACGCAGTTCAGCCTGGGGCCCAGAGCACCAGCCGTTCACCCCGAGCGGATAGTTTGAGGCTACGGGACTTTCTCGAGTTGTAGCCCGCGAGTTTTATGGGTCGAGGCACGAGGATGATCCGCAGGAGTTCATCCAGCGATGCCGGATCACGCGTGATCAAGGCTTCAGAGACCGAGTCTGTGACCTTTGGTTCGTGATCGGCCGCGTGATACCGCTGATCGATTGGTTTGATTCATGGAGCTTTCCGGGAGAGCATGCACTCCAGCAGATGGGATGAGTTTTCGGGCTTTCTCACGCACTTCTTGCCTCCGCAGATGAGAGGGCACGGCCGACGATTTTTGTTATTGAGACAGAGGGCGCCTGTCGTGGAGTACAATGTCGAGTTCGATTCTTTCGCTCGATATGTCCTCGCGCTTAGTTGCAGATATGGAGGATAGGTGCATCGCCACGCCACCGCTAGATGATTATATGGTCGAAGTCTTGCGCGGGTGTTTCTCTTCACCGGGCATGGACATTGCCCGCACGCAGCTCATGCACTGGATGTGAGGCACGGAGGGTCGACGAATGACCGATCGCCAGAAGAGGCCGTGACGGCAGGTCCTTTGGTGGCTTTCGAGGCGGACCGCCAGAAGAAAGTTAGTTATATACCCCCACCGTGCAGTGGTCCTCCACCGCCTTCGTGAGCGTCGTGGCTCCGCGGTTCAGATTTTCGGCAGAGCGGTGTTAACCACCAAGCCACCCCTACCTCGTTGTGACCATCGTGGTAGACTCCATTTTGGAGAGTGTCGTGCTAGATTGGGAGTTTGTTTTGCATGCGCCAGCAGGCCATTTTGCGAGGAATCGCCCTACCAAGGGAAGCGCGGATGTTACGACTCACCTTCGTGATCTCGTGGCTGGTTCATCACCTTCTATACCTATGCACACTGCAGGCGTGCCTATGATTAGAGTGGAGCGGTAGCTTCGTGTATATCCTTAACCTCTAGAGTTTTGGTATGCTTGTTATGATGATCTCATTATTGTGTGCTATGTACGGATAGCATTGTGATATGTGTGAGTTAGAATGCATGGTTAGTTGGAAGGATACGATGAGGCATGGTAAGTGTGAACCTTAGACTATTTCACGATCGAGACCTGAGGTAAGGTCGCTTGAGTAAAAGATTCGCTTTATGTTTGACCTTTATAAGGGTGAGTAGTATACGTGGGATTTATTTGTGTGATAAGTCCATGGGTAGTGTGAGATGGAAGTGGTAGCTTTCATGATGTGAATTAGTAAGATTGTTCCATCGGGAACAAGAGTTTGGCGCGTTGGGGGTCGGGTTGAGGACCATTTCTGGTCAACCCAGAACCCGGTTTGGGGTGGGCAGCTCGTGGTCCCGCCAGTGGTAGGGTCACGAGGATGCTAGGCCCAAGTTTGTATGATCATCGTATGAGTTCGTGGACGCGTTCGACCAGAAGCGGTTCGTAAAGGCCGGAATGGCCTTAAGGAAGTTTGAGGTTAGTAAGATGACCAAGTTTGGAGGTAGTGACTCCAGATTTTCGGAACTAAGTAATGATCAAGTATGGTACGTCTTGGGAGAGTTCGAGTGTTCGGAAGGGTACAACGAGTAAGGAGGAAGATAACGTGTTATTTCGCGGGCTGCCGCATCGCAACTTGTTAGAGGAACTTTATCGTTATTCGACTTGAGAAGGAACATTCGACGAATGTTTCTAAGGAGGAGAATGTTATACCGTGAGTTGTGGTATGTATGTGAGGACGACGCATTTGAGTACGCAGAAAATTTTGAAAAGAAAGAAAGATGTGAGTTTTCACGAAAAGCTTCCGTTATTTGTGAAGAAAAAGGTTCGTTAATGGGAATTGGATTCGTGATTTGGTATTTGGACTTCATAGATTATATTAGAATTTTGAGATTTTATTTTCGAAATGGTCACGTGGGCCCACGAGAAATTTACTGTTTTGTGGGCCCGCTTTGTTTTTAAGTTTTCCGGATATTGGATATTTTCTAAGACGAAATATTCTGGCGAATCGGGCGACACGTGTCACCCCCACGTGGCACCCTTGGCCGAAATAACATTTGTGCACAACACCGGTTGGAGTCGTTTTCGACTAAACGCTTGCATAACTTGCGAAGGAAAATTCCGACTATGTCGCTTTGTATTTTTGCGGATTTTTCCGAGAGACGAACATTTTGGACCAACGGAGGGTGACATGTGTCACCCTCACATCGGAAGCTAGGGGCGCACTGGGCGATCGGGGTGTCAGTGGGTAGATATTTTTGGTAGATATTTGTGAGGTTTTGGGCGAGTAGGGCTAGGGTGCACTTGGGCATATTCGCCTTACACTTGTAGCACTTGGCTAGATCTTCGCCATTGGTTGGCCTTTGGGTTTGCTATAAATACCCCCTTAGTTGATGAACTTTCTTCATCCAAAAATCATTTTCCAAGTCTTGAAATCTCTCCCCTCAGTGAGTTGAAATCGCCCAAAGCCCTCCTCATGGAGCTTTGGCAGGCCCCCTTGAGTGAGGCTTGGCCGGGTACCCCTAGCCTAGTTGTTTTCATGATAATACCCCTTTGTGGTATAGAAATACTCCCTAGTATTGTTATAATGCCCAAAATACCTTAGCCTTGTACCTTGTAGTATTCCAAAGATACCTCTTTACGAGTCCTGAATACTACCTTTTGTCCTTTAGTCTCAAACCGAAACCCTAAGGAAATCTTCATAGTTGGTCAAGTATTTGAGTAAGTTGGTTAGAACTTCTAAGGGTTGTTTGGAGTGGTTGGAGCGCACTGAGTGAGCTAAACCTTGCTCGGGAGCGACATTAAACTCGGATAATTTTGGGCTTATCGAGGTAATTATCTTGTCCTCTATTGTAATTGGAAATTACATGTTTGTTAAGTATATAGTTGAAGTATACTATATATGGAACTACTTAGTATTCGCAATGTCTTTTGACTTAAGCCCAAGAATAAAGAATCGAATCGAATCAGATTTACATAGGTCCAGATTGCAAAGAGACTTGTGTAGAATTGTACACGTCCGTTAGACGTGTAAACCCCCGTTGGCTTGGTAGCCAGCCTCGATAGAGGAGGAGATTTACGCTGTTATGGAGGTCTTTAGAATTTTCTATGTAAAGATAGAAAACTTGTGTTTTGGGGTTAATAGACGTTTGTGACCTTTATAGGTGAAAGTACTAAGAGTAGCGTATTCTACTCGAGGAGTGGAAAGGGCTAGTGCGTTGTAGTACTTGGAGCATTTTGCTTATTGTCGATAAATCGTCGCGAGGTATGTGAACCTCTTCCTATCTTTTCTAGCATGATTGTTGTGAACTATGTAGTACGGTAGACGCATACGTGCTAAGTGATTTGGTTGGTTTAAAACATAGGGTGTTATAATAGCTTTACGGGAAGTTAGTTATAACGACCTTATGTAAGTGAAAATGGTTTCTTGATGTTAGAAGTTAAGAGACTTGATCTTATAAGATAAGAGACTTAACTTATTTGTTTTAATGTGGATGTTTGTGTGAAACCTCATTCATGAGTAATGAGTACTTGGTTTTAAAGGATAATGTTTTACCGATTTCGAATCGTAATGTGTATCGGCTGCACCACCGCAATAAGTAATAAAGGAAATGTATTGAATAATGATGTGTTGTATTAAAACCGCAGAAACCTCCATCCGCATGTAAGCTAAGATGAGACAAAATGATATTACATTTTCTAGATCATGGTCACGTAATAAGATCGTTATAAACAAGAATAAACTACTCACGTATATGACATATGTTACTCAATTGTTCTAAAAAGGAATCAAGTGATTAAGTTTGGGAACTATGAAACCATTTGAAAACGAAGCTTGAGTAATCAAACTAGGCAAACTGGAACTTAGGAAAAGAATGTTGTTACTTGATTTTGAAAAGGAAGGTGGGTTGGTCATTCTAATACTACGGGTATTGGGTGACTTTTATAAAAGTAATGGATCTCTTTTAAAAGAACTTAACGTATGTAGTACTTTGGGGTTAAAAACCCGGACTTTGGCATAAAATGAAAGTACTTTGAGTTGTGTGAAAACTTGCCTA
This sequence comes from Przewalskia tangutica, assembly GCA_029844215.1. Classification (NCBI taxonomy): domain Eukaryota; kingdom Viridiplantae; phylum Streptophyta; class Magnoliopsida; order Solanales; family Solanaceae; genus Przewalskia; species Przewalskia tangutica. The sequence continues at coordinate 55,188 of JAQGDG010000618.1, forward strand.
TGCTTGTGATGATAGCCTTTATTGTACAATCGTTGTGTTTCTGTGTTACCGCGTCTCTCGATAGAGGGTCGGTTGACTGGTTAAGAACTTACTGACGTGCTTCAGCGACGAGAAATTCCACGCACGCTCGCTGATAGTATTATTGTTGTTAATCACTTTGGACATCGACACGATGCGTAGCATCGCATGCTTCCATTTTGGTTAAGGTCTTGTGGTTAATCGCTGGATATATTGACACGACGCGTAGCGCACGTATGTTTCCATTATCGCCTTGTGATTTCCTTTTCGACATATCGACACGACGCGTAGCGCACGTATCGCCCACTTGGAATGTTGTCTTATTGTTTCCTTCGACATACCGACACGATGCGTAGCGCACGGGTATGCTTCCATTTGGATTGCCGTCTTGTTGTTGAGGTCACATGGACATGTCTACACCGGCGCAGACTCCGCATGGCCACGGGACATTGGTATTATTGTTGCATCATGGACATGTCTACACCGATGCGATTCCGGCACGCGCCATAATGCGAACTCGATTGATGCTGGGCGAGACCCATAGTTATATCGAGTGATGCATCGCTTTATGTTGTGAATCAGATTGGTTATCATACATGTCTCCCGCTTTATATAGACTAGTATGATTTCATTTTCGTGATTGCATAGCCACATACTTGGTACTCATTGTCTTGACCTCTTCGGCCGCGTTCATGCCGCAGTAGAGGTACATCGGCCGTGGATCCTCGCTCTAGGATCACAGCCAACAGATTGAAGCCCGCTTTCTCCGAGGCTTATCTTTTGCAGTGTTCCTCGAGTTGTAGGTTCTGTACATTCGTGGTATGGCGGCCTTGTCCCGTCATAGCCATCAGATATCTTAAGGTCCAGAGTATGCGCAAGCGTGGTTGTAAAAGGATTAAACTGCTCGTGTTTTATGTATATACAAGGCAACCGCTTTGGTTGGCCTGTTTATTTATTATATCTCTTGTTAAATGACTCTTGTTTTATGTTCCGCTGATTTTCTCGATGTATGTATCACCGTGGTGCCGAGGTAAGGCACGAACGGCCCCGAACGGTCGTTACTTCGGCTCACCCAAATACATCGGGCCGCTTCGCATTGTCCGCAGGTAGGCGTTGCCTATGAGTTGGATCCGCCGTCCGACCGGAGGCAAACGCATCCGCTTTTCACGATCTATGCCGAGGAGATGTATCGGATCCATCTAGGGTACACCCGATTGACGATGTCCAGTGACCGGGGTTATCGTGAGGAGATTCCCATAGCGATAGTCGATCGTCGAGTTAGGCGTCTGCATGACGGGACGTGGCTTCCACAAAGTCTTGTGGCGGAACGAGCTCGGGGAGGAGATGACATGGGAAGCCGAGGAGGACATGAGGCGGAAGTATCTCACCTATTCCCATACCTCCGTAAATTCACTTTCCTACTTGTAAATTTTCGTTATCGCTTCGCCTATGTGTTGCTCGCGTAGTGTGTGGCATTTACAATCGCGCTTCTTCGCTAACTGTCTTGGGAAGGAACATTCGACGAATGTTTCTAAGGAGGAGAATGTTATACCGTATTTCGAGTATGTACGTAAGGGAATACGTGACGAAAGTCTTGCCTTAAAGATAAGCCTTGGACGCTTTATTTTGTACACAACTCACTAAAAGAATCGCTTTCCGACTAAACGCTTCCACACTCGTAGAGTAAATTCCGCTATGCCATTTCTTATTTTTGCGGATTTTTCCGAGAGACGAAACATTTTGGACCAACGAGGGTGATACGTGTCACCTCACATCGAAGCAAGTGGTGGCTTTGGACGATCAAGGCCCAAAGAGGTGTTGGCCTTGGCCGATTGGGTCCTTGTTTAGGCCTTGTTTTGTGCCATGTTTTGTGGAGTGTTTTGTGGAGTGTTTTGTGGAGTAGAGTTAGGGTGCACTTGGCTGATCTTGGCCTTACACTTGCCTTGCACTTGTCTTCATCTTGGCCATTGGTTGGCCAAGGCTTGAGCTATAAATACCCCCTTAGAGATGAAGAGTTATTCATCCACAAAGTTATCTTCCAAGTCTAAAAATCCTATCCTCTCCCTTAAGCTTTTCAAACACCTCTTCCTCCCCTTGTGTTGTATGGCCGAGAGCCTACCCCTAGCCTAGCCTAAATCTACCACCCCTCCCTTGGTAGAAAAGTTGTCTTATTGTATCGTTATTATGCCAAAAATAACCTAGCCCAAATACCTTAGTACTTAGTAGAGGTTGTGAAGAACTTCTAAGGTTTCTCGAGCATACAACTTGTGAGCAAAACCTTGCTCAGCGCGACTTTTCTAGGATATTATGGGCTTACCGAGGTAATAATCCTAACCCTCTTTTGAATTAGAGAATACTTATTGTTATAGTATAAGAATAAGTATAAATACTTAGAAGTATATCACATAATAGAATTGAAGTATTAATCACTTAGAAGGGTTTAAAAGAAGAATAATCAAACTGTACTTACATAGGACTGTTTTCACAGTAGACTTATATAGCTCACCGGGTAGGGTAGTCTGCCCGACTTACCGTAGAATTATGAACCCACTGCTTAGAATGACCTTCGAGTAGTCTTTAATAGATATCTGTGACTATTATAGGTGACTCTCGCGCGACATATTCAACTCGCGTGGTTTTCACGAGTAGGTATGTGATTCTTCCTAAAGCATGATATTTTACAATATAACTACGGCAATGTCTTTGTCTTATGCCTGATTAATACTTACGGAAATGCATCACGGCTTAAGCCTGAATAATACTTACGTGAATGCCTCACGCTTAAGCTGAATAATAAAGAATGAAAACATTTCAAAAGACTACCAATCATATTAATGTAAGAGAACTAATTGGTTTTTAAATGTAAGCTTAAGAGTTATACTAGCTTTATGGGAAGTAAGTATAACCACTTAAGATTTATAAAAGAAACAAGTTTGCCTATGTGTTTATAATGCACTTGTATTGTGAAAAGAATAATAAAGATGGTTTGATAAATAGACATGATATGATGCTATGTGTGTTAGTATCTTGTAACGCTTGTATAGGTGAGTATCCTTGTTGTGCTTATGTTGTTTAAAGATAAGTTGTTATGTTAGTATACTATCACTCACCTCTTGAGATGATACCGGGTTAAGTCGCCTCCGACGCGGTAGACTCAGCGTGCAGGACCATGATTCGAGAATACCTACGCGGGTCCAGGGGCCTACGCGAGCTACGGAGTTCCGTGTTAGTATGCGGGGTTATGCCTCACGCGGTCCGTGGCCATGCGGACAATGAGTCCGGGGCGACGCCGAGGAGTAGCTACCTCGATGCGGGGTTATACCTCACGGGCCCACGCGAGTGGCCTATGCGACTCGAGTTCAGATTAGGCTTGCGAGAATGATGATGAGGCGAGTGGCCCTGCTTTCGATCATTCGCAGCCTGACAAGACCTATTCTGTTACCTATTGTTGCTCTTGTTTGTGATGTGGCACTACGTGCGGTTTCCTTGGTTGTTTCACACATATTTGTAAACTGGTTTTTAAATGATATGTTTTCATTTAAGTATTTTACAGTTTCGCATACTTAGTACCTGTTGTACTGACCTCCTTCGGGGGGGTGCGTTCAGGCCGCTGGTAAGGGCAAGTGTGCTAGATCCACCTCCATAGGATCTTAGCCTTGGGGTCAGGACCTCCATCGTCTCCGGAGGCTCTACTTTTGGGTAGGAGCTCCCTGGATGCTAGATAGTTTTGGACAGTCCGGGTATGGCGGGGCCCTGTCCCGCCATAGTTGTTTACTTCCTAGAGGTCTGAGTACTATTGTACACTGGGATGTAAATCGCAAAACTTGAGTTATTTATATTATGACGATAGGCAAGCTTTTCTTCATATAAACTGTGTCTTATTTTATAAACTGTTTCATGTCTTGTTTTATATTCCGCCGTTACTCGATGTATGACTACTGGGTGCCCTAAGGCACCAAACACGGCCCCTAACGGGTCGTGACAATACCCGTAGTATAAAATAGAGTGACTATCCTTTTAAAGTAAATCAATTACTTCTCTTTGTAAAATCAAGTAGCAACATTCTTTTCCAATGATCAAGTTTGCCTAATTTCCAATGTTCAAGTTTCTCATTTTAGAAAGGTTTCGTAGTTCATAGTCTTATTCATTTAAGAATATAATTCTCCTTTAAACTATCTGAGAAACATAAGTCTTATATGAGTAGGATATTCTTGTTTATAACAATCTTATTACAAAGAACCATGATCTAGGAAATATCATTTTGTCTCATCTTAGCTTTTATGCGGATGGAAGTTCCTACGGTTTTAATAATACTTAATTATTAAAAACATTTCCTCTTATAAACGCTGCAGTTGGTTTGTCGATACACATTCGATTTCCAAAATCAAGAAACATTCTTAAGACGTTATACCTAACTTTCCATAAAGCTAGCATAACTCTTAAGTTTTCAAAACAAATCAAGTATTACTTCTTCTTTCAAATGATTCAAAAATCTTTGAAATACTTCAAGTTCTTTATTAACACATAACACGCCGCTATAGTTCAAATCGCTTACCTTTTAAAACCACAAGTATTTTCTTACCAACATAAAGTCATATAACCAACTTCCCATAAAGTCGTTATAACACTTTATGTTTTAAACCAATCACATACATTTAGCACATGTACGCCTACCGTACTACATAGTTCACACATATCATGCTAGAAGAGATAGGAAGAGGTTCATATACCTCGCGACGAGTATCGACTAATAGCAAAACGCTCCAAGTACTTCCAACCGCCGGCTACTCCTGCCAAGTAGAGCGCGCCACACGTATTACTTAAACCTATAAGGCCCCAAGGCGCTTATTAAAATTTAGATCACATCGTTGAACATTCTACCGAAAATTCGGCAAAGACTTTCCCGCAACATGGCAGAATCTCCTCTCTATCGAGGCCGCTACCAAGCCAACCGTGGGGTTATACGCCTAACCCTAACTGGTACAATTCTACTCCACGGTACTACTACACAAGTCCACCGTAATACAAGTAATTCAAGATTCTTCTTTAAATTCAGCTTAAGTCGCAAGACATTGCCGTAAGTATTATTCAGCTTAAGTCAAAAGACATCCGATAACTACGTTCAAGACTATATATAGTATACTTCAACTATATATTCTAACAATATGTAATTTCCAATTACAATAGAGGACAAGATATTTACCTCGATAAGCCCATAATTATCCCGGTTAAAGTCGATCCCGCAATCGTTTAGCTCCAACTCCGAGCGCTCAACCCGCTCTAAACCACCCTTAGAAGTTCTAACCAACTTCTACACAATACTCCAACGGACTATGGAGATTTTCCTAGGGTTTCGGTTTTGTGACTGACGGAAGTATAATAGTATTTCTGGGCATTTTCGTATAGGTATAACCTTAGAATACAACAAGGTATACGGCTAAGGTAATTTGGGCATTATAACAATACTTTGAGAGTATTTCTACACCACAAATCGGGGTATTATACGAAAGCAACTATGCTAGTGGGTACCCCACGGCCACGCTACTGTGGGATGCGTTTCCTGCCAAGGGGCCTCACGAAATGGGGAGGAGCTCAAGACTTAGAGATTTTTTTGGATGAAGAAGTCTTCAAAGGGAAGGGGTATTTATAGGTCAAGTGAAGGCCAACCAATGGCCAAGATTAAACCAAGTGTTAGGCAAGTGTAGGGCTAGGATTTACTACACACAAATATCCTACCAACCCTTGACTTTAGCCAAGGCACCAAAAACGCAAAGGCTAGCCCAAATCGTCCCAATGGACGTTTCAAGTCCACCAATTGGAGGTGCCAAGTGTCGCCTCCCGTTGGTCCAAAATGTTTCGCCTCTAAAAATCCGCAAAAATTAAAAATGACATAGCCGGAAATTCCCTACGAAAGTCGTGGAAAACGCTTTCGAAAAACGACTCTAAACGGGTGTTGTGAACAAAAATTAATTCGCCAAGCCTTAGTACAAGTTTCAAATTTTCTACGCACGCCCCACGCATATACCAAAATACGGTATAACATTCTCCTCCTAGAAACATTCGTCCCGAATGTTCCTTCTAAGTCTCAAAACAAACGCGCGCCAGTATAGTCTTCACTACTATACTTACGAGAACAATCCTGCCACAGCTGGCCACAGAAGCACCTGCGTAAATACTTACATCAAAGTCCACGAGGAAACACCTCTACTCATCACCAAAAAACACTCCTCACCGGTTTATAAAATATACTTCCTTCGCACCTTTTCTTTACAAAAGAAATGATCACATCTATGCTCGCCATACATGCTCGCTTCTTCCCGATACCACTTTTGTCACTTTGCCGCGAGGTTCTAGTGTCACTCCGGCGACCCAACAAATGGTACCGGACTACATGCGATCCCCGAGGTCGTGACACTCGAACTCTTACCACATTTCGAGCATCGCCCGGTTCCAAAACTCGGTTACTATCTCTAACGTGGTCATCATTAATCGGGAACACTGATGGATCTCGATACTTTCCGATCATAACAATACGAAGATCGGACATACCGCCTCCTAAGTCGGACGGCAAAAGCTAACATATAAGCAACCCGCCTATTCTTCACATGGACTCAAAGGCCCAAAGTAACTCGGGCTAAGTTCCTCTCGCCTTCCAAAGCTCGTCACACCTAATCGGTGGTACTTTCAAGACCGACCGTCAACTGAACTCTGCGTCGCCGATTATCCGCACGATTTCTCCGAGCCGCCGTAACTTCTTCTAGACAAGCTTCACTAACCACGGTCACGGAACAATCCCAACCAACCGTGCAACCCCGCCAACATCGAACCACTCGACCGCAACTTACACATCCGCCTCTACAAGGCCTCAAAAGGCGACATCCGAACACCTAAATGGTAGCTTAAACACTACCTCCACAGAGACAACAATCCCCACAACTATCCTCAAATCCAAACACCGGCCCGAGGCGAATGCGATTCTCGAGACTCACCGAGTTCTTAACACATGCTTGGCAAAACTTCCAGAACAACAATGCATTTCTACCGGGCTCCACTGTCGACATAAGGTGAAGGTAGGCACCCTGCGCAGCCTTTCAACCGTTCGACCTAACATCACCGCCGAGCAACGGCCCCGATCGAAGACACGATGGGCTGCCCTATCGCCCGACCATCGGGTCGAACGATCCACGAACGCTGCAGACGGTTAACTAAATTTGGACCTAACACCCTCACAACCCTAACACAAGGACCACCACAACCCGACCCCACCACCAAACATGCCGCGGGTGGACCCGCAACCTGGCCTAACCCCGACCCGCAACGCCGCACAATACTAGCTCCCGATTGAACAATCTCACAAATCACGTTTCAAAACCTAGCGGTCTTCTTAGCTCAACTACCCCTTCATTCCACACTACTGGGACCTATCCCAAACATAACTCACGCACTATGCACTCCGATAAGGGTCAAACATAACACTACACCTTTCTCGAGATGGCCTCACCTCTAAGGTCTCTACGCAAAGCTCTAAGGCTCACACCTTCTCTATCCCCAAAATCTTACTCGGTTAAACAACCATGATCTAATCACGACTAACACACGTTATCGTAACATAGACTTAAGGTATACTCACCTTATCACACATACCGATCTCTGTGAGGGTTAAAGATATATCTATATCTACCGCTTCACTCCCTTAGTCGTTCAAATCAAACACGCCTGTAGGCGACGGCTAAGGAAGACGAACTACCCACCGATCCTCAAGGCTAAGTCCTCCTACCAGACACTCTTTCGACATCGACTCGACGGTCATAGTACAACAAGTAACTAAAAGACGACATTCCCGATGACGCTCGCTAAATCGCGGACCGAAGCCACGGAGTTCTAACCAACTCCGCATACCCGAACGCCCCGAAATCCGGAAGACCACTCTGCATTGTGGATGTGCATATCAAATCACGCGAGGCGACTTGCCTCGAAAGTTACCAAAGGACCTTGCCGCTCGCCCTCCTCTCGCCCTTCGTTAACCCGTCGATCTCTACGCCGCCACGCGCATAAGCCCGCATACGTGCCATGCTCAAGCCCAATCAAGAATTACTCTTGCACAACCTCTTTTAGATAGTCCTCAAGACTCGCGATGCATCGGTATATTCTCCGTAGCCAAATCTATAGCTAATAACAGTGGTCGCCTTTGCAATCCATATTCTCTGTTCCTGGTCTTGGAACTGAAGGTTCAAATATCATGGCCGCAGTAGGAACTGCCGCCGCCGTCATAAACTTTACTGTGGCTAGTGATGTCGCAGAAATACCCGAATGAAGCACCTAACTCAGTGATGATTGGGCTGTGCCTCGTAACCCTCTCAACTCTACTCAGCGGCTCCGCTTTGCCCTCCCGGGCGGGTTGCCCTACGCGGAGGCATAGCGGTAGTGGAAAGAAATACGCCGAGGTCCAACTTACAACACACTCTAAGGCACGATCTCGAGTGAGAAGAATAGAAACCAATCCTAAATACCCTATAGCCTCCTCGATTATGGTGTGGTGCACAACACACCGATAATCAAGACTTCATCGATACGGTAGACACTTTCCGAGGATTAATCGCTCACGATACCACTTTTGTCACGACCAACCGGGCGTGGATCGTGCCTTACCCCGCACCCAAGTAGACATACATCGAGTAATCACGAACATAAAGACAATACATGAAACGGTGTAATAAGACAAAGAAATAAGAAGACAAAGCAACTAAAAACGGTTACCTTCCGTATATATATAAATAGCAGCTTTTTCAACATGAACAGTTTAATCCCTTTTTTTTTTTCAAACCCTGCCCACAACAAGATTGCCTGCACTTACGAATGATATGACAACAACGACGATGTGGGGCCCCGTCATACCCTGAATGTAGCACCTACAACAACAGGGACTATACCAAGACAAGCCTCCGAGAAACGGAGCTTTCCCAAGCTACCGAATCGGACTAAGAGCGAGGATCAACGATCGTGTACCTTTACTGCGGCATGAACGCACTTCGGGCGAGGTCAAGATAACAAAGAGTATGTGAAATCAAAATACATACCGTAAGTGAAATCATAGCGCTATATAAAGCAGAGACATGTATGATAACCAAACTACGATTTACAACAAAGCAATCATGTCAAGTCGTGACTCACGCCTCAAGTCATCACTCACGTATAACAACGGGTCTCGGGCCCACAACATCAATCATGCCCGTGGAATACCTTCCTCACCGCCGGCATTTATGATATAAAAGCACCAAGGAACACATGAACACCGTGTCCCACCCGTGTCATAATAAAATCAGACGGTAAGTACGAAGGCATAGCCGACTACTAAAAACCCACGCACCAACAAGGTCATGAATCAGTATCATAAGATCTGTCTAGACCGTCACATGATCAAAGCCGCCACTTGCCCGCAGATCAATGTACGCTGCCTAACCTCGAACTCCCGCACTCGCATAGGCCAATCTCATCGCCCGCATGAGGTATTCCCGCGAGGTAGCTACTCCCGGCATCGCCCCGACTTCGCACCGCACGGCCACATGGACCGCATGCCCATAAAGGACGACACTAACACGGAACTCTCGTAGCTCGCGATAGGCCCACGGGACTGCGTGAGGTATTCTCGAATCATAGGTCCATCGACCGCCGAAGTCTACCCCGCGTCGGAGGGCGCTTAACCCGGAATCATCTCAAGAGATGAGTGATGTAAAATACTAACACAACACTTATCGTTAAGCAACATAAGCACAACAAAGGAAACCCTTTACACAACATCACAAGATACTAACACACGTAGCATCCTAGCATGTTTACTTATCAATCAACAAGAAAGTATTACTGTGCTATCACAAACCGACACAATCAAGTTATACACACAAGGTACTTTCTACTATATGCCAACAAGCTCGGGGTTTTATCCCCAAAGTACTTCATACATTAACTCTTTAAAAGATACGTTACTTTCACAATGTCACACAATACCCGTAGTATAAAATAGAGTGACTATCCTTTTAAAGTAAATCAATTACTTCTCTTTGTAAAATCAAGTAGCAACATTCTTTCCAATGATCAAGTTTGCCTAATTTCCAATGTTCAAGTTTCTCATTTTAGAAAGGTTTCAGAGTTCATAGTCTTATTCATTTAAGAATATAATTCTCCTTTAAACTATCCGAGAAACATAAGTCTTATATGTGAGTAGGATATTCTTGTTTATAACAATCTTATTACAAAGACCATGATCTAGGAAATATCATTTTGTCTCATCTTAGCTTCTATGCGGATGGAAGTTCCTACCGGTTTTAATAATACTTAATTATTAAAACATTTCCTCTTATAAACGCTGCAGTTGGTTTGTCGATACACATTCGATTTCCAAAATCAAGAAACATTCTTAAGACGTTATACCTAACTTTCCATAAAGCTAGCATAACTCTTAAGTTTTCAAAACAAATCAAGTATTACTTCTTCTTTCGAAATGATTCAAAAATCTTTTGAAATACTTCAAGTTCTTTATTAACACATAACACGCCAGTTATAGTTCAAATCAGTTACCTTTTTAAAAACCACAAGTATTTTCTTACCAACATAAAGCTGTTATAACCAACTTCCTATAAAGCTGTTATAACACTTTATGTTTTAAACCAATCAAATACATTTAGCACATGTACGTCTACCGTACTACATAGTTCACACATATCATGCTAGAAGAGATAGGAAGAGGTTCACTGTTATACCCCGTATTTCCAGAGTATGTACGCAGGGACGTACGTAGGAAATTTCGAACTTCAAGTAGGCTTGGCCGATTTAAATTTGTGCACAACACCCGGTTAGAGTCGTTTTTCGGCGAAACGTTTTCACAGCTTTCGTAGGGGAATTTCCGGCTATGCCATATTTTATTTTTGCGGATTTTTCCGAGAGACGAAACATTTTGGACCAACAAGAGGGCGACACTTGTCACCCTCTCATTGGAACACCTTGGGCGGAAATGGCTTGGACGATTGGTGACAATTTTTGTCAAGTAGTAGGTAGGATATTTTGTGTGTTAGTTGGTTAGGGGCACTTGGCAAGATCTTGGCCCTACACTTGCTATGCACTTGGCTAGATCTTGGCCATTGGTTGGCCTTGGCTTGTAGTATAAATACCCCCTTAGTTGATGAACTTTCTTCATCCAAAAATTGAGCAATCTACCTAAGTCTCAAATACTCCCTCCCTCTTGTGGTTCTCGTCCAAAGCCTCTCCCCCTCCCCCTCCTAGTGGCCTTTGGCCGAGAGCTTCCCCCTCCCCCTTTGTAGTGGTTAGCCGTGGGGTACCCCCCCCCTAGCCTAGTTGTTTTCGTATAATACCCCTTGTTGTGGTATAGAAATACTCTCCTAGTATTGTTATAATGTCCAAATACCTTGGCCCAAATACCTTGTAGTATTCCCAAGGTTACACTTATACAAGCCCAGAAAATACCGTTATACTTTCCTCACTACTAAAACGAAACCCTAAGGAAATCTTCACCCGTTGTTGAAGTGGTAAGTAGAAGTTGGTTAGAACTTCTAAGGGTAGTTTGGAGCGGGTTGGAGCACTCGGAGTAGGAGCTAAACCTTGCTCAGGCGCGACATTATACTCGGATAATTTTGGGCTTATCGAGGTAAACACTACTGTCCTTCTATTGTAATTGGAAATTACATGTTGTTAGAATATATAGTTGAAGTATACTATATATAGAACTATACTTAGTACTGTGGCAATGTCTTTTGACTTAAGCCTGAAGAATTAAGAATCGAATCGAATCAGAATTACATAGGGTATCAGACATGAGACTTGTGTAGTATTACCGTAGTAGAATTGTACACGCCCGGTTAGGCGTGTAAAACCCCGGTTGGCTTGGTAGCCTCGATAGAGAAGGAGATTTACGCCTGTGGCGGGAGATCGCCGAATTTTCTCGTAATATTCTACGTTGGGGTCTAGATGATAATAGGCGCGTGCTGGCCTGATAGGTTGTAGTACCGAAGTGTTGCGCGATTTACTTGGCTTAAGGAGTAGCCGATCGTTTGGAGCGCTTGCTATTAGTCGATACTCGTCGCGAGGTATGTGAACCTCTTCCTATCTCTTCTAGCATGATATGTGTGAACTATGTAGTACGTGACGCATACGTGTTAACCGTGTTTGATTATTTTTAAAACATAAAGTGTTATAACGGCTTTACGGGAAGTCGTTATAACGACTTTATGTAGGTAAGAAAATACTTTGTGGTTTTAAAAGGTAATTGATGTGAATTATAACCTACTTGTTATAATAAAGAACTTGATGCATTTCAAAAGATTTATAAATCGCTTTGAAGGAGAGTAACACTTGGTTTTAAAGGTTTTAAAAAGAGTTATACTAGCTTTATGGGAGTTATGTATAATGTCTTAAGAGAGGTAAAGAAAATGGTTTACTGATGTTAGAAGTTAAGAGACTTGATCTTATAAGACAAGAAACTTAACTTATTTGTTTTAATGTGAATGTTTGTGTGAAACCTCATTCGTGAGTAATGAGTACTTGGTTTTATTTAAAGGGATAATGTTTTACTGATTTCGGAAATCGAATGTGTATCGACGCACATCGCAGCGTTAATAAAGGAAAATGTATTAAATAATGATGAATTGTATTAAAACCGGAGAAACCTCCATCCGCATAGAAACTAAGATGAGACAAAATGATATACATTTTCTAGATCATGGTCACGTAATAAGAATGTTGTAAACAAGAATAACCTACTCTCACGTGAGACATATATTACTCAATTGTTCTAAAAAGGAATCAAGTGATTAAGTTTATGAACTATGAAACCATTTGAAAATGAGAAACTTGAGTAATGAAACTAGGCAAACCGAACTTAGGAAAAGAATGTTGTTACTTGATTTTGAAAAGGAATGTGGGTTGGTCATTCTAATACTACTGTATCGGGTGACTTTTATAAAAGTAATGGATCTCTTTAAAAGGACTTAACGATGTAGTACTTTGGGTTAAAACCCGACTTTGGCAAAAAAAGTACCTTGTGTTGTTGTGAAACTTGCCTAGGCTTGTTGTTGTGAAACTTGCTTATGCTTGTTGTTGTGAAACTTGCCTATGCTTGTTGTTGTGAAACTTGCCTATGCTTGTTGTTGTGAAACTTGCCTATGCTTGTGATGATAGCCTTTGTTGTTCAAGTGTGGTATTTACGTTACCGCTCTCGATAGAGGGCCGTTGACTTGTCGAGAACTTACTTGGACGTCTTTGGCAAAGATGGAGAATTCCACGGGTATGTTTCCATTTTGATTACCGTCTTATTGTTGATGTCACATGGACATGTCTACACCGACGCAAAGATTCGGCACGCGGCTGCGCCGGTTGATTACCCGATATATGGTTATTACCGCAACATGGACGCGTGTCTACACCGATGCAGATTCCGGGGCACGTGGCTACGCGCGTGGTTGACCACCCAAGATATTGTTATTGAGGGTACATGGGCATGCCTACACCGATGCAGATTCCGGTACGTGGCTACGCGCCTTGTTATTATTGTTGCATCATGGACACGTCTACACCGTCAAAGATTCCGGCATGCGACCATGATGCGAACATGATGGATGTTGTGGGCGAGACCCATAGTTATATTTGAGTGGTGACTTTGAGGCGCGAGTCCCCGACTTGACATACGCTTTTATGTTGTGATCAGTTGGTTATCATACATGTCTCCCGCTTTGTATGATCGTTATGATTTCATTTACGTGATTTTACGCTTCACATACTGGTACTGCCAGATCGACCTCTTCGGGCCGCTCATGCCGCAGTAGAGGTACATCGGCCGTGGATCCTCGCCATAGGATCACAGCGTATTGGGAAGCTCCGCTTCTCCGAGGCTTATCTTTGTATGTGTTTCCCGAGTTGTAGGTTCTTGTACATTCGTGGTATGGCGGGCCCCGCCCCGCCATAGTCGTTGTAAATCTTAGAGGTCCGTAGTAATCGCTGTGTGGTTGTAAAAGGATTAAACTGCTCAAGTTTTATGTATATACCAAGGCAACTGCTGCTGGCCTGCTTATTTATTATGTCTCTCATTTCATGTGTAAAGTTTTTATTTCCATTGGTTTTCTCGATGTTGTATCACTAGGGTGCCCGGTAAGGCACCGCGACGCCCGGTTCGGGCGCCACAAAGTGGTATCGCAGCGCTTAGTCCTCGAAAGTGTCTACATCGTGTCTAGTAGAGTCTTGATTATCGGTGTGTTGTGCACCACATCTATAATCGAGGCTATAGGACATTTAGGATTGGTTTCCATTCTTCTCATTCCGAGATCGTGCCTTAGAGCCGTGTTGTAAGTTGGACCCTCCGACGTGTTTCGCTTTACTGCTATGCCTGCGAAGGCAACCAGTGGCCTGGCGGCAAGACAACGAGGAGCCGCTAGTGGGATTCAGAGGAGTACGAGGCGCAGCCCTGGCCAAGACTGAGGTAGTGCTTCAGACGGCGAGTTTTGCGCCGCAAAGACCAAAGAGAGTTTAGAGCCGCAGCAGTGGGCCGAGACTACAAGACTGAGCCTCCACCCCACACCGAGCGGGGAGACGGGTCACGCGAGACGGCCCGCTTATCGCCGTGGTCAGGCGAGCATGAGGATAGGCCGACGCAGCAGCTTCCAGCCCAAAGAAGACTGTAGTGCACCCGAGGCGCATAGCTTGAGGCTACGATTTCTTAGTCAGTAGCCCGCTTTGAGTTTTACGTCGAGGCCGAGGATGATCCGCAGGAGTTCATCCGTCGATGCAGAGGATCACGGGTGATCAAGGCTTCGTAGACCGAGTTCGACATATTTGTTCGCATCGGCCGCGTGATACCGCATCGATTGGTTTGACTCGTGGGAGCTTTCCCGGGAGAACATGCACTTCCACCGCTTGGGACGAAGTTTTCGGGGCCTTCCCGCACATTTCTTGCCTCCACGGACGGCGAGGGCTCGCCGGCAGATTTTTGATGTTGAGGCGTAACGCGCATAGCCGAGTACAATGTGAGTTCGACTCATCGGCGGTATGTTCCGCATTAGTAGCTAGTATGGAGGATCGAGTGCACCGATATGTTACAGGCTCGATGACACTAGCAGAGTTGTTCGTGTTTCTCTTCACCGCACGACATTGCCCGCATTCGTGCTCATGCACTGCGCGGCGAGCGCAGATCGACGTGGACCGCCACGCAAGGCCAAGACGGCCGGATATTTTGGCGACTTTCGAGGCGGACCGCCTCGGCAGACTAGTTATGTACCTCCGCCATTGCAGAGTGGTCCTCCGCAGCCTTCGACCTCGGGATATTCAGAGCGTGTCGTGGCTCCTGTGTTTCGAATGTTCGCGAGTAGGGTGTTGGCAGATGCAATACCCCTACCGGCGTGGTCGATGTGGTAGACCGCATTTCGGGAGTGTCGTAGTACCAAGGAGCTTGTTATTCTTGCGGCCGCCGTGTGACGAGATCTGCTTATAGGAGAGGTACCGGCAGCTGGCAGCCCACCTGATCGATGGCGGGTTCATCGCTTTCATACGGTTATGCGCGCGCAGGCGATTTACGATTAGAGTGGAGCGGTAGCTTCAGGTATATCCTTAACCCTCTAGAGGCTTGTATGTTTTGATGTTATGTTAATGTGTTAAGTGTTATGTTCGGATAGCTTTGTGCTAAAATGTGACTTAGAAGCATGCTTAGTGAAAGGGTAAGCCCGTGAGAAAATGATGAGACCTTAGATGTAAGGCCGTTTTGAGTACAAGTTTTTGCAAGTGATCCTTGTGAGCGCATTTTATGCCTAGAATGTATTGTGTGATAAGTCCCCGGTAGTGTGAAATGGAAGTGGTAGCTTTCATGACTGCATGCAAGTTTGTTCGGATCGAGAAACTAGAGAGTTGGCGTGACGAGGGTCGGGCCGAGGCGTGTTGCGTGTCAACCCGTGTCTTGACGGTGCGGGTCACCGGTGGTCCCGCCAGGAGGTAGGGTCACCAGGGTGGTGGGCCCAAGTTTTGATGACCATCGTATGAGTTCGTGGATATGTTCGACCAGAAGCAGATCGTGAAGGCCGGGAATGGCCTTAAGAAAGAGTACGTGTGTTAGTTCGTGGCCATATGTGGCAGTGGAAACTTGTTAGCAGAACTTCATCTTTATCCGCCTTGAGAAGGAACATTCGGGACGAATGTTTCTAAGGAGGGGAGAATGTTATACCCCGTATTTCCAGAGTATGTACGCAGGGACGTACGTAGGAAATTTCGAACTTCAAGTAGGCTTGGCCGATTTAAATTTGTGCACAACACCCGGTTAGAGTCGTTTTTCGGCGAAACGTTTTCACAGCTTTCGTAGGGGAATTTCCGGCTATGCCATATTTTATTTTTGCGGATTTTTCCGAGAGACGAAACATTTTGGACCAACAAGAGGGCGACACTTGTCACCCTCTCATTGGAACACCTTGGGCGGAAATGGCTTGGACGATTGGTGACAATTTTTGTCAAGTAGTAGGTAGGATATTTTGTGTGTTAGTTGGTTAGGGGCACTTGGCAAGATCTTGGCCCTACACTTGCTATGCACTTGGCTAGATCTTGGCCATTGGTTGGCCTTGTCAGAGTATAAATACCCTTAGTTGATGAACTTTCTTCATCCAAAAATCGAGCAATCTACCTAAGTCTCAAATACTCCTCCTCTTGTGGTTCTCGCCCAAAGCCTCTCCTCCTCCTAGTGGCCTTTGGCCGAGAGCTCTCCCCTTTGTAGTGGTTAGCCGTGGGTACCCCCAGCCTAGTTGTTTTAGATAATACCCCCTTGTTGTGGTATAGAAATACTCTCCTAGTATTGTTATAATGTCCAAATACCTTGGCCCAAATACCTTGTAGTATTCCCAAGGTTACACTTATACAAGCCCGTAAAATACCGCTATACTTTCCTCACCACTAAAACGAAACCCTAAGGAAATCTTCACCCGTTGTTGAAGTGGTAAGTAGAAGTTGGTTAGAACTTCTAAGGGTAGTTTGGAGCGGGTCGAGCACTGGAGTAGGAGCTAAACCTTGCTCAGCGCGACATTATACTCGGATAATTTTGGGCTTATCGAGGTAAACACTATCATTCTTCTATTGTAATTGGAAATTACATGTTGTTAGAATATATAGTTGAAGTATACTATATATAGAACTATACTTAGTAATCGTGGCAATGTCTTTTGACTTAAGCCCAAGAATTAAGAATCGAATCAATCGTAATTACATAGGATCAGACATGAGACTTGTGTAGTATTACTGTAGTAGAATTGTACACGCCCTTAGGCGTGTAAAACCCCGGTTGGCTTCGCAGCCTCGATAGAAGCGAGATTTACGCTGGCGTGGGGGAGATGCCGCCAATTTTCGTAGAATATTCTACGTTGTGGTCTAGATGATAATAGGCGCCTTGTGGCCTTATAGGTCAAGTACCTACGTGTGGCGCGATTTACTTGGCTTAAGGAGTAGCCGATCGTTTGGAGCGTTTTGCTATTAGTCGATACTGTCGCGAGGTATGTGAACCTCTTCCTATCTCTTCTAGCATGATATGTGTGAACTATGTAGTACGGTGACGCGTACGTGTTAACTGTTTGATTATTTTTAAAACATAAAGTGTTATAACGGCTTTATGGGAAGTCAGTTATAACAGCTTTATGTAGGTAAGAAAATACTTTGTGGTTTTAAAAGGTAATTGATGTGAATTATAACCGGCTTGTTATAATAAAGAACTTGATGCATTTCAAAAGATTTATAAATCGTTTTGAAGGGAGAGTAACACTTGGTTTTAAAGGTTTTAAAAAGAGTTATACTAGCTTTATGGGAGTTATGTATAATGTCTTAAGAGAGGTAAAGAAAATGGTTTACTGATGTTAGAAGTTAAGAGACTTGATCTTATAAGACAAGAAACTTAACTTATTTGTTTTAATGTGAATGTTTGTGTGAAACCTCATTCGTGAGTAATGAGTACTTGGTTTTATTTAAAGGGATAATGTTTTACTGATTTGAAATCGAATGTGTATCGGCAGCACCACGCAGCGTTAATAAAGGAAAATGTATTAAATAATGATGAATTGTATTAAAACCAAGAGAAACTCCATCCGCATAGAAACTAAGATGAGACAAAATGATATACATTTTCTAGATCATGGTCATTGTAATAAGAATGTTGTAAACAAGAATAACTCTACTCACGTGAGACATATATTACTCAATTGTTCTAAAAAGGAATCAAGTGATTAAGTTTATGAACTATGAAACCATTTGAAAATGAGAAACTTGAGTAATCAAACTAGGCAAACCGAACTTAGGAAAAGAATGTTGTTACTTGATTTTGAAAAGGAATGTGGGTTGGTCATTCTAATACTACGGGTATCGGGTGACTTTTATAAAAGTAATGGATCTCTTTTAAAAGGACTTAACGTATGTAGTACTTTGGGGTTAAAAACCCGGACTTTGGCATAAAATGAAAGTACCTTGTGTTGTTGTGAAACTTGCCTAGGCTTGTTGTTGTGAAACTTGCTTATGCTTGTTGTTGTGAAACTTGCCTATGCTTGTTGTTGTGAAACTTGCCTATGCTTGTTGTTGTGAAACTTGCCTATGCTTGTGATGATAGCCTTTGTTGTGCAAGTGTGGTATTTCTGTGTTACCGCGTCTCGATGTAGGCCTTGACTTGTTGAGAACTTACTGGACGCGGCGGTGATGGAGAATTCCACGTATGTTTCCATTTTGATTATCGCTTATTGTTGATGTCACACGGACACGTCTACACCGACGCAGATTCCGGCACGCGGCCATGCGCCGTTGATTACCCGATATATGGTTATTACCGCAACATGGACGGTCTACACCGACGCAGATTCCGGCATGTGGCTACGCGCGGTTGACCACCCAAGATATTGTTATTGAGGTACATGGGCATGTCTACACCGGCGCAGATTCGGTACGCGCCACGCTTGTTATTATTGTTGCATCATGGACATGTCTACACCGGCGCAGATTCCGGCACGCGACCATGATGCGAACATGATGGATGTTGTGGGCGTGAGACCCATAGTTATATTTGAGTGGTGACTTTGAGGGCGTGAGTCCCTGACTTGACATGACTGTTTTTATGTTGTGATCTGTAGTTGGTTATCATACATGTCTCCTGCTTTGTATAGACTGTTATGATTTCATTTACAGTATTTTACAGTTTCACATACTTGGTACCTGCATCGACCTCCTTCGGCCGCGTTCATGCCGCAGTAGAGGTACATCGGCCGTGGATCCTCGCCATGGATCACAATTCAGATTGGGAAGCTCCGCTTTCTCGAGGCTTATCTTTTGGTATGTGTTTTCCCGAGTTGTAGGTTCTTGTACATTCGTGGTATGGCGGGCCCCGTCCGTCATAGTCGTGTAAATCTTAGAGGTCTGCAGTAATCTTGTTGTGGCGGTGGTTGTAAAAGGATTAAACTGCTCAAGTTTTATGTATATACCAAGGCAACTGCTTTTGGTTGGCCTGCTTATTTATTATGTCTCTCATTTCATGTGTAAAGTTTTTATTTCCGGGTTTTCTCGATGTTGATCACTAGGGTGCCGGGGTGCACTGCGATGTGCGCCCGGGGCGTCACATTCACATACCTCGCGACGAGTATCGACTAATAGCAAAACGCTCCAAGTACTTCCAATCGCGGCTACTCCTTAAGCCAAGTAGATCGCGCCACACGTAGTACTTCAACCTATAAGGCCACTGGCGCTTATTAACATTTAGATCTCATCGTGAACATTCTACCGAAAATTCGAAGACCTCCCCGCAACAACAGAAATCTCCTCTATCGGTAGGCCGCCAAGCCAACCGGGGTTATACGTCTAACCCTAGCGGTACAATTCTACTCCACGGTACTACTACACAAGTCCACCGTAATACATTTCTAAGTAATTACCTGATTCTTCTTTAAATTCAGCTTAAGTCGCAAGACATCACTGTAAGTATTATTCAGCTTAAGTCAAAAGACATTGCCGATAACTACGTTCGACTATATATAGTATACTTCAACTATATATTCTAACAATATGTAATTTCCAATTACAATAGAGGACAAGATATTTACCTCGATAAGCCCATAATTATCCCGGTTAAAGTCGATCCTGGCAATCGCTTAGCTCAACTCCGAGCGCTCAACCCGCTCTAAACCACCCTTAGAAGTTCTAACCAACTTCTACACAATACTCCAACGGACTATGGAGATTTTACTAGGGTTTCGGTTTGTGTGACGGAAGTATAATAGTATTTCGGGCATTTTCAGATAGGTATAACCTTAGAATACAACAAGGTATACTGGCTAAGGTAATTTGGGCATTATAACAATACTTTTGAGAGTATTTCTACACCACAAAGGGGTATTATACAAAGCAACTAGGCTAGTGGGGTACCCCACGCCACGCTACTAGGGGCGCTACTCTCGGCCAAGGGGGCCTCACGAAATGGGGAGGGGGAGCTCTCAAGACTTAGAGATTTTTTTGGATGAAGAAGTCTTCAAAGGGAAGGGGTATTTATAGGTCAAGTGAAGGCCAACCAATGGCCAAGATTAAACCAAGTGTTAGGCAAGTGTAGGGCTAGGATTTACTACACACAAATATCCTACCAACCCTTGACTTTAGCCAAGGCACCAAAACGTGCAAAGGCTAGCCCAAATCGTCCCAATGGACGTTTCAAGTCCACCAATTGGAGGGTGCCAAGTGTCGCCCTCCCGTTGGTCCAAAATGTTTCGTCTCTCGGAAAAATCCGCAAAAATTAAAAATGACATAGCCGGAAATTCCCTACGAAGTGTGAAAACGCGTTTGAAAACGACTCTAAACGGGTGTTGTGAACAAAAATTAATTCGCCAAGCCTTAGTACAAGTTTCAAATTTTCTACGACGCCCCACGCATACTACTCAAATACGGTATAACAACCACCCGCAGTGACCCACCGAAACAGTCGCTGGTTGGCTCCGCAACATGGCCCCAACCCGACCCACTTAACGCATCGCTCTTGTTTCCCGATCCGGAACAATCTTACTAAATCACGTCATGAAAGCTACCACTTCCATCTCACACTACCCATGGATTTATCCCACAACACATTTATACAAGTATTTCAACAAAGACTAACTGTAAAATCTTTTATTCAAGATGACCTTACATCTAAGGTCTCAACATGAAATATTCTAAGGTTCACACTTCCCATGCCCCCATACCTAACCTTTCAACTAACCATGCTTTCTAACTCATAACCAACATAACGCTACCCGTACATAGCACACAATAATAAGGTCATCATATCATGCATACAAATCTCTAGAGGGTTAAAGATATACCTGAATCTACCGCTCCACTCTAATCATAGGCACGCTGCAGGCGATAGTCAGAGAAGGCGATGAACTCGCCATCGACCCAGAGGTCGAGTCATTCTGCGCATCCTTCCTATTAGGACGGTTTCGTCATATGGCTCTCGACGGCCGCAGAAAACAAGCACCGAAAAAAGACGACATTCCCGATGACGTCGCGCATTGTGCACACCGAGGAAAACTCAACCCGATCGGCTAGAACCTACGTATATTCGTGAACTAAGCCTCGAGCTCACCAGCTCCCGAATACCACGAACGCCCCGACGATCGTGGGGACCATTCGCATCGCGGAGGTACATAACTAGTCTGGCGAGGCGGCCCGCCGAAAGTTACCAGCGACCTCGCTGTTCGCCTCTTCTCACGATCTGGTCATTCCGCGACCTCTCCGTGCCTCACATCCTGGGCATGATCTTGCATGCGGGCAATGTCCATGCCCCAAGAGCTACACCCGCACAAGCTCGCCAGTAATCATCCAGCCTGGCGTGGCGGTGTACTCGCCTCCATATCGCCATTACTACGGAACATACCGAGCTAATGAGTCGAACTCCATATTGTACTCTCTAACCGCCCGCCTGCCCCGCTCAACGTGACAAATCTGTCGGCCCGAGCCCTCCTCATCTGTGGGGGCAAGAAATGCCCTTGAGAACTCGTCCCATACGGCTGGAAGTGCATGCTCTCCCCGGGACAGCTCCCACGAATCAAACCAGTCGACTGCAGTATCACGCAGCTGATGCGAACCCAATACCACCGACTCTGCCTCGAGACTCGATCACTCATGATCCATTGTAGTCGGATAAACTCCCGAGGGTCATCCTCGCCTCTCGATCCATGAACATCGGCGCTACAACTCGAAAGTCACGTAGCCTCAAATGCGCTCGCCGGGGTGAACTACGGGTGCTCTTGGGCCGGAATCTACATCCAACCTATCTCATATTCGGCCACGACCGCCAGAATCGCCATCTCTTGTACCCATCTCATCCGCCGGTACGTGGGACCGAGGCTCGTGTATCGTAGTCTCAGCGGCCATTGCCGCGCCTAACTGCCGGTCGGGCGGCGCCGCGAACTTCGCCGTCAAGCACAATCTCGGTGGCCGACCGGCTCGCGCTCGTACTCTCTCAGATCCCACTAGCGCCTCCTTTGCCTTTATGCCGCTGGGCACAGGTTGCCTTACGCGAGGCATAATCGTAAAACGAAATACGCGGAGGGTCCGACTTATAACACAAATTTCTAAGGAACGATCTCGTAATGAGAAGAAGCGGAAACCAATCCTAAATGTCTCAGCCTCTCCGATTATAGATGTGGTGCACAACACATCGATAATCAAGACTCTACTAGACACGGTCTGTAGACACTTTCCGAGGACTAACTGCTCTGATACCACTTTTGTCACGACCGAACCTGCCCGGATCGTGCCTACCGGGCACCCTAGTGATACAACATCGAGAAAATCAGCGGAAATAAAAACATGAACATGAATTAAGAGACATGATAAATAAACAAAGCAACCAAAACAATTGCCTTCGTGATATATACATAAATACCCGAAAAGTTATCCTTTTTACAAACCACGCCACAACAAGCTGCACTTAAGATTTACACACTATGACGGACAGGCCCCGCCATACCCCTGAATGTACAAGCATCTACAGACTTAGGGTAACATACCAAAAGATAAGCCTCAAGAATGGGCTTCCCAGACACGAATCGTGATCCTATGGCGAGGATCCACAACAGATGTACTTCTACTCGCAGATGAACGCAGCCCCCAAAGGAGGTCGATACAATGTACTAAGTATGTGAAATCTGTAAAGATCAGAAATGAAATCATAATAGTCTATATAAAGCAGGAGATATGTATGATAAACAAACTAAAGTTCACAACATAAAAGCAGTCATGTCAAGTCAGTGACTCACGCCCTCAAGTCATCCCTCATGCCCGTGGAACTCCTTCTCACCGCCGTGAGAAATCGCTGCAATCGTGGTCTACATCCCGTGGACACTGTAAAGAATCATGTGAAATACGTGTCCCGCCGTCTCGCGACTCGGCAGAGAATCACGTGGAATACGTGTCCGCCCATCTCGTGGGACTCGGTGAGAATCATGTGGAATACGTGTCGGCCCATCTCGTGGGACTCGCAGAGAATCATGTGGAATACGTGTCCGCCCATCTCGGGACTCGGAGAATCATGTGGAATACGTGTCCCGCCCATCCCATGGGACTCGGTGAATAATCGATGGAATACGTGTCCCGCCCATCTCGGGACTCGGTGAAGAATCGCTCATAACAATTCAGCCGCCCTCCATCGAGACGCGGTGGTATAGAAGTACGATATTTGCACAACAAGGCTATCAAACACAAACATAGGCAAGTTACACACAACTCAAGTTTATTTTAGGCCAAAGTCCGTGTTCGACCCAAGTATTACGACGTTAAATTCTTTTAAAAGATCCATTTCTTTTATAAAGGTCACCGATACCCGTAGTATTAAAATAGAATGACTCACATTTTTAGGTAAACCAAAACACTTTCCTTTTCAACCACATTCCTTTCCCTAAGGTTCCAGTTTGCCTAATTTCAATTACTTAAGTCTCTTATTTTAGAAAGGTTTCATAGTCCATAGACTTAATCACTTAAGAATATAATCCTCTTTTAAACAATTTGAGAAACATATGTGAGTAGGTTATTCTTGTTCGTAATCAATCTTATTAAAGCAGCCATGATCTAGGAAATGTAATATCATTTTGTCTCAGCTTAGCTTCTATGCATGGAGGTTTCTCTGGTTTTAATAATACATAATTAGTCAAAACATTTCTCAAACATTTCCTTTATTAACGCTGCAGTGGTTTGTCGATACTCATTCTGATTTCCAAAATCAGTAACACATTATTCCTTTTAAAAACCAAGTATTACTCTTCTTTCAAAAAGGTTTCTTAATTCTTTCGAAATACTTCAAGATTCTTATCATCACACATCAAGTCAGTTATAAGTCAAATCAGTTATCTTTAAAAACCACAAAGCATTTCTTACTTACATAAAGCTGTTATAACCAACTTCCCATAAAGCCGTTATAACACTTTATGTTTTAAACCAATCAAATACATTCAACACATGTACGTCTACCGTACTACATAGTTATACACATATCATGCTAGAAAAGATAGGAAGAGGTTCACATACCTCGCGACGATTATCGACTAATAGCAAAACGCTCCAAGTACCTCAAACCGTCGGCTACCCTTAAGCCAAGCAGATCACGCCACACGTAGTACTTCAACCTATAGAGGCCACAAGGCGCCTATTAACATCTAGATCTCAACGTAGAATATTCTACAGAAATTTCGCAAAGACCTCCCCCGCAACAACAGTAAATCTCCTCCTCTATCGAGGCGCTACCAAGCCAACTGGGGTTTACACGTCTAACCGGACGTGTACAATTCTACTTCACATTAATGCTACACAAGTCTACTGTAATACAGTCCTATGTAATTACAGTTCAGTTCTCTTCTTTAAAATTCAGGCTTAAGTCAAAAGACATTGCCGCACAATTATATTCAGTTCTATATATAGTATACTTCAACTATATATTCCTACAACATGTAATTTCCAATTACAATAGAAGGTCAAGAGTGTTTACCTCGATAAGCCCAAAATTATCCAAGTTTATATGTCGATCTGAGCAAGGTTTAGCTCCTACTCCGGCGCTCCAACCCGCTCCAACAACCCTTAGAAGTTCTACGCAACTTCTACTTAACACTTCAACCGACTATGAAGGTTCTCCTTGGGTTTTCGTTTTTGTGGTGAGGATAGTATAATAGTATTTTCTGGCTTTTGTATAAGTGTAACCTTGGGAATACTACAAGGTATTTGGGCGAAGGTATTTGGGCATTATAACAATACTTGGAGAGTATTTCTATACCACAAAAGGGGGTATTTATACGAGACAACTAGGCTGGGGTACCTAACTGGAGACACCACAAAGGAGGGGGACCTCTCACCAAAGCTTCTCAAGGGGTTTGGACGATTTTTAACTCACAAGGGGGAGAGATTTAAAAACTTGGAAAATTATTTTTTGATTAAGAAAATTAAACAAAAAATGGGGTATTTATAGGTCAAGCAAGGGCCAACCAATGGCCAAGATCAATCCAAGTGTAAGGCAAGTGTAAGGCTAGGATTAAGCCATGTGCACCTTATCCATCTACCACACCAACTTGCACAAATATCCTACCTAACCATGCCACCTTTCTCGTCCATTACCGCCCAAAACGTGCTCCAATTAGAGGGTGACAAGTGTCGCCCTCTCGTTGGTCCAAAATGTTTCGTCTCTCAGAAAAATCCGCAAAAATTATAAATGACATAGCCGGAATTTTCCCTTCGCAAGTTTAGTAAAACGTTTCGTCGAAAAACGATTCTTTTCGGCACTTGTGCCTAAATTTTGAACTTAGCCTAACTTTAAGGCTCAAATTAAAATACGTCCGCCCTCACGTACATACTCTGGAAATACGGGGTATAACAGTGTAGAACTTCTAAGGGTTTCTTGGAGCAAATTGGAGCGTACATAATAGGAGCTAAACGTTGTTCAGGATCGACATTTTAACTTGGATAATTTTGGGCTTATCGAGGTAAATATCTTTGTCCTTCTATTGTAATTGGAAATTACATACTGTAGTAGTATAGAAATGAGTATAAGATATATAGAAGGATGGTATAAGAGAAGAGTATTGAATCAGACTTACATGGACCAGATTTACTGATGAGACTTGTGTAGTTGCAGGGAAATCGCGCCAAAGTTCCATAGAATAGAGAACCTTCTGCTTAGAATATTCTACAGAGTAGTCTAGACGTTGATAGACGTATTGTTATACCCCGTATTTCCGGAGTATGTACGTGAGGACGTACGTACAAAAGTTTAGCCTTAAAGATAGGCCAAGTTCGAAATTTGTACACAACTCGCTAAAAGAATCGTTTTCCGACGAAACGTTTCCACACTTTTCGAGAGAAAATTCCGCTATGTCATTAAGTATTTTTGCGGATTTTTCCGAGAGACGAAACATTTTGACCAACGAGGGCAACACTGGCAGCCTCCCATTGATGGACGTGACTCGTCCATTGGACGAAAATGGAGAACATTGGCACGTTTTTTGTGCCATGGCACAAGTCAAGGAGTTGGTAGGATATTTGTGTTTAGTTAATCCTCACCCTACACTTGCCTTGCACTTGTCTTCATCTTGGCCCTTGGTTGGCCAAGGCTTGAGCTCTACATACCCCTTTGATGAAGAGTTCTTCATCCACAAAGTTATCTTCCAAGTCTAAAATCCTCTCCTCTCCCTTTGTAGCCATTTCGTCCAAACACCTCCCCTCCTCGTGAAGGTGGCCTTGGCGAATACCCCCTAGCCTAGCCAAAACTCTACCCCCCCTCCCTTGGTAGAAAAGTTACCTTCTTGTATCGTTATAATGCCCAAAATACCCTAGCCCAAATACCTTAGTACTTAGTAGAAGTTGTGGAGAACTTCTAAGGTTCTAGAGCATACAACTTAGAGCAAAACCTTGCTCAGCGACTTTTCTAGGATATTATTGGGCTTACCGAGGTAATAATCCTAACTCTCTTTTGAATTAGAATACTTACCGTTATAGTATAAGAATAAGTATAAATACTTAGAAGTATATCACGTAATAGAATTGAAGTGTTAATCACTTGAAGGGTTTAAAAGAAGAATAATCAAATCAGATTACATAGGATCGTTTCACAGTGAGACTTATATAGCTCACCGGTAGGGAAGTGCTGCCCGACTTCAGTAGAATTATGAACCCCTGTTTAGAATGACCTTGAGTAGTCTTTAATAGATATCTGTGACTATTATAGGTCGACTCTCTGCGACATATTCAACTTGGCGGTGGTTTTCACGAGAAGGTATGTGATTCTTCCTAAAGCATGATATTTTACAATATAACTACGGCAATGTCTTTGACTTAAGCCTGAATAATACTTACGGTAATGCCTCACGCTTAAGCTGAATAATACTCACGAATGCCTCACGCTTAAGCTGAATAATAAAGAATCAAAACATTTCAAAAGACTATCAATCATATTAATGTAAGAGAACTAATTGGTTTTTAAGCAAGCTTAAGAATTATACTAAGCTTTATGGGAAGTAAGTATAACCACTTAAGATTTATAAAAGAAACAAGTTTGCCTATGTGTTTATAATGCATTGTATTGTGAAAAGAATAATAAAGATGGTTTGATAAATAGACATGATATGATGCTATGTGTGTTAGTACTTGTAACGTTTGTATAGGTGAGTATCCTTGTTGTGCTTATGTTGTTTAAAGATAAGTTGTTATGTTAGTATACTATCACTCACCTCTTGAGATGATACCGGGTTGTCGCCTCCGATGCGGGTAGACTCAGCGATGCAGGACCATGATTCGAGAATACCTCGTGCGGTCCGGGGCTATGCGAGCTACGAGAGTTCCGAGTTAGTATGCGGGTTATACCTCATGCGGTCACGTGGTACGCGTGCGGACAATGAGTCCAGGGCGATGCCGAGGAGTAGCTACCCTCGATGCGGGGTTATACCTCATGCGGGCCCATGAGTGGCCTATGCGGACTCGAGTCGAGGATTAGGCTGAGAATGATGATGAGGCGAGTGGCCTGCTTTCGATCATTCGCGGCCTAGACAAGACTCATTCTGATTACCTATTGTTGCTCTTGTTTGTGATGTGTGGCACTATGCGCGTTTCTCGTTGTTTCATACATATTTGTAAACCGGTTTTAAAAATGATATGTTTCATTTAAGTACTTTACGCTTCGCATACTTAGTACTGTTATCGACTCTCGGGGCTGCGTTCATGCCGCGGTAAGGCAAGCAGTGTTAGATCCGCATTCCTGGATCTCTACGTTGGTGTCGAGAGCTCCATCTCTTCCGAGGCTCTACTTTTGGTATGATCTCCTGTTGTAGATAGTTTTGCATAGCCAGGTATGGCGGCCCTGTCCCGCCATAGTTGTATATTTCCTTAGAGGTCTGTAGTCATGTTATGCGGTCGGATGTAATCACAACTATGATTATATATATATGCCGAAAGCGGTGTTTTTCTCACATAAATCGTGTCTTATTTTATAAATCGTTTCATGTCTTGTTTTATATTTCCGTGATTTCTCGATGTATGACTACTTGGGTGCCCCAGGCACGATCCACGGCCGAACGGGTCGTGACAAAAGTGGTATCGAGCGCTTAATCCTGGAAAGTGTCTGACATGCATCTAGTAGAGTCTTGATTATCGGTGTGTTGTGCACCACACCAATAATCGAGAGGCTATAGGATATTTAGGATTGGTTTCCATTCTTCTCATTACGAGATCGTCTTTGAGAGTCGTGTTATAGGTTGGACCTCTAACGTATTCCTTTCTATGATTATGCCTCCACGTAAGGGCAACCCGCCCGAGGCAAGGCAAAGCGTGAGTCGCTAGCGTGACACCCAGAGTCACGAGGGCTCGTGCCCGGGCCTATACCGAGACGGCGAGTTCTATGACGCCGCCAGCCCCAGCGAACCACAAGACTCCACACCTCCTGTCCCACACCGGGGCGGAGGAGTTAGGCACAAGGAGATGGCCCGACTTTTGGCTAAAGTTGTGGCCCGATACGAGAGAGGTGACGCGCAGCCCAGCTCACTCCCAATGCCCGTTGTTCACCAGTTGGCAGAGAGTTTTAGTCTACGAGATTTCTTGAGTTGTAGGCCGCAGGAGTTTTATGGGTCGAGGCCGGAGGATGATCCGCAGGAGTTCATCCGTCAGATTCAGAGGATTTTGAGATTGATCGGGCGTCGAGACCGAGTCCGTGATCTTTGTTCACATAAATCGCGTGATACCGCAAATGATTGGTTTGATTCATGGGAGTTATCCCGTGGAGAGCACGCCCCCGCTACTTGGGAGGAGTTCTCGAGGCTTTCCTCACTACTTCGCCTCCGCAGATGGCGAGGCGCGGCCGATAGATTTTTATCGAGGCGTGAGACGAGCCTGTCGAGTACAATGTCGAGTTTGATTCATTGGCTCGATATTGTCACGACCCGAACCCGGGCCCGTGACTGGTGCCTTACCCCGGGCACCCTAGTGAGACAACATCAGAGTAATCAGCGGAACATAACACAACAACATGAAATAACAAGAAGTGCATAGCTTATCTTTAGAAAACTTGCTTTCGGCATAAATAATAATAACAACTCTTTCAAAATGAATGCTTTAATCCTTTCTTTACAAACCCGCCTACAACAAAGACCACTCAAGAAATGATACGACAACAATGGCGGACAGGGCCGCCAAACCCCCGAATGTAAACACTTACGGCGACAGGACTATACCATCGATAAGCCTCCGAGAAACGGAGCTTCCCAAACGTCAAATCGTGACTCGAGAGCTAGGATCAACGACTGTTGTACCTCAACCTGCGGCATGATCGCAGCCTCGGCGAGGTCTGGCATACAGTACCGAGTATGTGGAAACGAAAATACATCAGTAAATGAAATCATAGCGATCATATAAAGCAGAGACATGTATGATAGCCAAACTACAGTTTACAACAAAGCAGTCATGTCAAGGCAGGGACTCACGCCTCAGTCATCACTCAAGTATAACAATGGGTCTCAGGCCCACAACATCAATCATGCCCGTGGAATACCTTCCTCACCGCCGCGATATGATATAAAAGCACCAAGGAACACATACGAACACCGTGTCCCACTGTGTCATCATAAAGCAGACGGTAAGTACGAGGCATGGCCGACTACTAAAAACCAACTTACAGCATTCAACAAGGTCATGAATCGTATCATAAGATCTGTCTGCAGTCGCGCATGATCAAAGCCGCCACTTGCCCGCAGATCAATGTGCGCGTCTAACCCCGAACTCCTGCACTCGCGATAGGCCAATCTCATCGCCCGCATGGCATTCCCGCATCGAGGGTAGCTACTCCCGCATCGCCCCGACTTCGCATCCGCATGGCCACAAGGACCGCATGCCCACAAAGGACGACACTAACACGGAACTCGTAGTTCCGCATAGCCCCGGGACTGCGTAGGTATTCTCGAATCATAGGTCCATCGACCGCTGAAGTCTACCCCGACGGAGGCTTTAACCCCGAATCATCTCAAGAGATGAATGCCACAATACTATCATAACGATCGATAGTTAATAAGCACAATCAAGGAAACCCTTCACACAAACATCACAAGATACTAACACACGTAGATCCCAACACGTTTACTTTATCAACGCAATCAAGAAAGTATTACGGCTATCACAAACCAATACAATCAAGTTGTTCACACAAGGTACCTTCTACTATATGATTAACAAAATCGGGTTTTTATCCCAGTACTTTCACACATTAACTCTTTAAAAGATACGTTACTTCACAATGTCACACAATACCCGTAGTATAAAATAGAGTGACTATCCTTTTAAAGTAAATCAATTACTTCTCTTGTAAAATCAAGTAGCAACATTCTTTCCAATGATCAAGTTTGCCTAATTTCCAATGTTCAAGTTTCTCATTTTAGAAAGGTTTCAGTAGTTCATAGTCTTATTCATTTGAGAATATAATTCTCCTTAAAACTATCCGAGAAACATAAGTCTTATATGTGAGTAGGATATTCTTGTTTATAACAATCTTATTACAAGACCATGATCTAGGAAATATCATTTTGTCTCATCTTAGCTTCTATGCGGATGGAAGTTTCTACGGTTTTAATAATACTTAATTAGTCAAAACATTTCCTTTTATTAACGCCGCAGGTGGTTTGTCGATACACATTCGATTTCAAATCGTAAAACATTCTTAAGCCGTTATACCTAACTTCCCATAAAGCTAGTATAACTCTTAAGTTTTTCAAAACCAAGTATTACTTCTTCTTTCAAAATGATTCAAAAATCTTTTGAAATACTTCAAGTTCTTTATTAACACATAACAAGCCGCTTATAGTTCAAATCGAGACCTTTTAAAACTACATGTATTTTCTCTTACCAACATAAAGTCGTTATAACTAACTTCCCATAAAGTCGTTATAACACTTTATGTTTTAAACCAATCACATACATTTAGCACGTATGCGTCATCGCACTACATAGTTCACACATATCATGCTAGAAGAGATAGGAAGAGGTTCACATACCTCGCGACGATTATCGACTAAAAGCAAAACGCCCAATACCTCAAACCGCCTACTCCTTGCCAAGTAGATTACGTCACACGTGGCACTTCAACCTCTGAGGCCACAAGGTGCTTATTAAAATCTAGATCTTAACGTAGAACATTCTGCGAATTTTGGCAAAGACTTCCCGCCACAACAGTAAATCTCTTCCTTTATCGAGGTCGGCTACTAAGCCAACCGGGAGTTATACATCTAACCCGAACGGTACAATTCTACTCACGAATTCTACACAAGTCTCATGTGTACACCCTATGTAATTACATTCGGTTGATTCTTTATTCTTCAGGCTTAAGTCAAAAGACATTGCCAACTAACTACGTTCAGTTCTATATATAGTATACTTCAACTATATATTCTAACAACACGTAATATCCAATTTCAATAGGGGGACAAGATAATTACCTCGATAAGCCCATAATTATCCGAGTTAAAAGTCGATCCTTAGCAATGTTTCGCTCCTACTCCGGGTGCTCCAACCCGCTCCAAACAACCCTTAGAAGTTCTACTCAACTTCTTTAATAATACTCCAACCAACTATGGAGATTTTCCCTAGGGTTTCGTTTAGTGACTGAAGGAAGGTATAATAGTATTTCTGGGTTTTTCGTATAGGTATAACCTTAGAATACTACAAGGTATACGGCTAAGGTAATTTGGGCATTATAACAATACTTTTGAGAGTATTTCTATACCACAAGGGGGTGTAATTTCTACCCACCCCACTCAGTAAAGTACTCTCGCCATGGGGAAAAGGATGCTCTCGGCTAAGCCTCACAAAGGGGGGGGAAAACGAGAACACAACAAGGGAGGGAAGGGTTTTCTAACACTTAGAAAAATTTAGGATGAAGAAAGTCTTCAAAGAGGGGGGTATTTATAGTATAAGCCAAGGCCAACCAATGGCCAAGATCAAGCCAAGTGTGGTGCAAGTGTAGGGCCAAGATTCACTAAACACAAATATCCTACCAACTCCCTTTGACCAACAAGGCACCAAAAACGTGCCTTGCTAGCCCAATTCGTCCAAGTTGACGATTTGAAGCCACCAATGGAGGTGCCAAGTGTCGCCTCCCGTTGGTCCAAAATGTTTCGCCTCTCTAAAAATCCGCAAAATTAGAAATGACATAGCCGAAATTCCCCTACGAAAGTCAGGAAACGCTTTCGAAAACGACTTAATCGGGTGTTGTGCACAAAGTGAAATTCGCCAAGCCTTAGCTACAAGTTCAAATTTTTCCACGACGCCCTCGCACATACTGAAATACGGGGTATAACATTCTCCCCTCCTTAGAAACATTCGTCCCGAATGTTCCTTCTAAGTCTCAAAACAAACGCGCGCCAGTATAGTCTTCACTACTATTCTTACGAGAACAAACCTGCCACATCTGGCCACAAAAACACCCACGCAAAATACTTACATCCAAGTCCACGAGGAAACACCTCTAACATCACCACAAAACACTTCCCACCGGGGTCTAAAATATACTTCCTTCGCACCTTCTCTTTTCAAAAGAAATGATCACATCTATGCTCGCCATAAATGCTCGCTTCTCTCTTTACTGTGGCCGTAGATACCACTTTTGTCACTTTGTCGCGAGCCTTGCTCGACGACTCCAACAAATGTTACCGGCCGCTTGCGATCCTCGAGGATGTCGACACTCCTGTACACACGAACTCTTTCTCATAATCGACATCGCTTGCTTCCAAAACTCGGGCTACTATCTCTAACGTGGTCATCATTAAGTGGGAACACTGGATGGATCTCCGATACTTTTCCCGATCATAACAATACGAAGACGGACGTCTGACCTCCTAAGTCGGACGGTCAAAAGCTAACATATAGGCAACTGCCTATTCTTCACATGAACTCGTGCGGCCCAAAGTAACTCGCTAAGTTCCTCTCAGATTCCAAACTCGTCACACCCAACCCGGTGGTACCTTCAAGAAGACCGACCCAACTGAACTCTAAGCGCCGATTAT
Source organism: Przewalskia tangutica (assembly GCA_029844215.1). Taxonomy (NCBI): domain Eukaryota; kingdom Viridiplantae; phylum Streptophyta; class Magnoliopsida; order Solanales; family Solanaceae; genus Przewalskia; species Przewalskia tangutica. The sequence continues at coordinate 88,754 of JAQGDG010000618.1, forward strand.
CCGCACAATTCCTCCGAGCCGCCGTAACTTCTTCTAGACAAGCCGACTATCCACATCTGCCGGAACAAGCTCGAACTAACTAATCAACTCGCCAACATCGAACCAATCGACCGGAATTTACACTTCCGCCTCAAGGCTTCACAAAGCGATATCCGAACACCAAATGGTAGCTTAAACACTTCCTCCACAGAGACAACAATCCCCACGACTACCTCAAATCCACGACCGCCCGAGGCGAATGCGATCGAGACTCACCTGAGTTCTTAACCCTGCCTGGTAAACTTTTAGAAGACGAAAAAAAAAAAAAATAGCCACAACTCAGGCTTCATCTCGACATAAGGTGAAGGTAGGCACCCTGCAGCCTTTCAACCTTCGTATAACTCAACACACCGAGTAAACGTCCCAGCGAAGAACACGATGGGCTGCCCCATCGACCCGGAACCGGCCGAACGCCGTCCACGAACTCGCACTGGTCAACTAAACTTGGCCTAACACCTCACAACCCTAACACAAGGCGGGACCACCCCAACCGGACCCCACCACTAAAACTACCGCGGGTTGACCCGCAACGTGGCTCAACCCGACCCGTAACGCCGCATCATACTAGCTCCCGAACCTAACAATCTCAATAATCACGTTACGAAAACCTGGCGGTCTTCTTAGCTCAACTACCCTCTTTCATTTCACACTGCTACTTAGGACCTATCCCAAACGTAGCTCACGTGCACTATGCACTCCAATAAGGATCAAACACAACACTACACCTTTACATCGATGGCGCACCTCTAAGGTCTCTACGTATAAAGCTCTAAGGCTCACACTTTCTCTATCCCCCAAAATCTTACTCGGTTAAACAACCATGATTTCAAATCACAACTAACACACTGCTATCAGAACATAGCACCTAAGGTATACTCACCTTATCACCTATACAAAACTCTAGAGGGTTAAGGATAGATCTATGTCTACTGCTTCACTCCCCTTAGTCGTTCTAATCAAACCTGCCCCGTAGGGCGCATAGCTAAGGGAGATGACGAACTACCCACCGATCCTGAAGGCTAAGTCCTCCCGCAAGGACACTCTTTCGACAAATGCACTCGACGGTCATGTACAACACGCACAACTAAAAGACGACATTCCTCGACGACGCCGCCACGCGTAACACCGAGAAAAATCGAATCCGGATGGCCGAACCTACGTGTATCCGCGGAAGTTACGGAGCTCGACCCAACTCCGCATACCCGAGCGCCCCGAAATTCGCGGAGGACTCGCTGCCCGTGGATGTGCATAATCTACCACAGGTGGCGACTCGCCTTAAAAGTTACTAAAGGACCTTCTTTGCTCGCCCTCTTACGGTGTCCTTCGTTAACTGTCGATCTCTACATCGCCTCGGCCACGCGATAAGCCCGCATACGTGCCATGCTCAAGCTTCAATCGAAGAATTACTCTTGCACAACCTCTTTTAGATAGTCCTCAAGACTCGCAGACATCGGTATACTCTCGGTAGCCAAATCTATAGCTAATAACAGGTCGCCTCTTTGCGATCTAAATTCTCTGTTCTGGCCGTGGAATCAAGGTTCATATATCATGGCCGCAGCAGGACTGCCGCCGCTGCCAAACTCTTTGGGGCTAGTGACGTGCAGAATCCCGAATGAAGCACTACCCTAGGTAAGGTGGGCTGTGCCTCGCAACCTCCGAACTCTACTCGCGGCTCCTCGGTCGCGCCTCACGGCCCGGTGCTCACGCGAGGCATAACGATAGGGAAAGAATTTCGTCCGGTCCAACTTACAACACACTCTAAGGCACGATCTCGAGTGAGAAGAATAGAAACCAATCCTAAATATCCTATAGCCTCCTCGATTATTGGTGTGGTGCACAACACACCGATAATCAAGACTCTACCGGATACTACTGTAGACACTTTCCGAGGATTAAGCGCTCGATACCACTTTTGTCACGACTAACCCGGCCCGTGGATCGTGCCTACCGGGCACCACTGGTGAGACAACATCGAGTAATCGGCGAACATAACACAACAACATGAAATAACAAGAAGCGTACAACAGTTATCTTTAGAAAACTTGCCTTTCACGATAAATAATAATAACAACTCTTTCAAAATGAAGCAGTTTAATCCTTTCTTTACAAACCACGCTTCACAACGATTTCTGGACTCTAAGAAATGATACGACAACAATGGGACAGGGGCCCGCCAAACCCTGAATGTAAACACTTACGACGGCGGGGACTATACCACTGATAAGCCTCGAGAAACGAGCTTCCCAAACGCTGAAAGCGTGACCACGAGCTAGGATCAACGATCGGTGTACCTCAACTCGCGGCGTGAACGCAGCCCCCGGCGAGGTCGATCATAACAGTGCGAGTATGTGAAATCAAAATACATATCGTAAATGAAATCATAGCGGTCATATAAGCAGAGACATGTATGATAGCCGAACTACGCTTTACAACAAAGCGCCATGTCAAGTCGTGGACTCACGCCTCAGTCATCACTCGAAGTATAACAACGGGTCTCGTGCCCACAACATCAATCATGCTGTGGAATACCTTCCTCACCGCAGCTTATGATATAAAAGCACTAAGGAACATACATGAACACCGGGTCCCACTGTGTCATCATAAAATCAGACGGTAAGTACGAAGGCATAGCCGACTACTAAAAACCCACGCACCAACAAGGTCATGAAGCGTATCATAAGATCTGTCTAGACAGTCGCATGATCAAAGCCGCCACTTGCCCGCAGATCGATGTACGTTTAACCACGGAACTCCCGCACTCGCGTAGGCCAATCTCGTCGCCCGCGTGAGGCATTCCGCGTCGAGGGTAGCTTACCCCGGCGATCGCCCCGACTTCGCAGCGCACGCCACGCGATCGCGTGCCCACAAAGGACGACACTAACTCGGAACTCTCAGAGTTCCGCATAGGCCGGGACTGCATGCAGGTATTCTCGAATCATAGGTCCATCGACCCGATCTACCCCGTCGGAGCGACTTAACCCCTAATCATCTCAAGAGATGAATGCCACAATACTATCATAACGACCGATAGTTAATAAGCACAATCAAGGAAACCCTTCACACAAACATCACAAGATACTAACACACGTAGATCCCAACACGTTTACTTATCAACGCAATCAAGAAAGTATTACTGGCTATCACAAACCAATACAATCAAGTTGTTCACACAAGGTACCTTCTACTATATGATTAACAAAATCGGTTTTTATCCCCAAAGTACTTCACATTAACTCTTTAAAAGATATCGTTACTTTCACAATGTCACACAATACCGTAGTATAAAATAGAGTGACTATCCTTTTAAAGTAAATCAATTACTTCTCTTTGTAAAATCAAGTAGCAACATTCTTTCCAATGATCAAGTTTGCCTAATTTCCAATGTTCAAGTTTCTCATTTTAGAAAGGTTTCAGAGTTCATAGTCTTATTCATTTGAGAATATAATTCTCCTTAAAACTATCTCGAGAAACATAAGTCTTATATGTGAGTAGGATATTCTTGTTTATAACAATCTTATTACAAACCATGATCTAGGAAATATCATTTTGTCTCATCTTAGCTTCTATGCAGATGGAAGTTTCTCTGGTTTTAATAATACTTAATTAGTCAAAACATTTCCTTTTATTAACAGCTGCGGTGGTTTGTCGATACACATTCTCGATTTCCAAATCGTAAAACATTCTTAAGCCGTTATACCTAACTTCCCATAAAGCTAGTATAACTCTTAAGTTTTTCAAAACCAAGTATTACTTAACTTTCAAAATGATTCAAAAATCTTTTGAAATACTTCAAGTTCTTTATTAACACATAACAAGCCGATTATAGTTCAAATCGCACCTTTTAAAAACCACGTGTATTTTCTTACCAACATAAAGGCATTATAACCAACTTCCCATAAAGTCGTTATAACACTTTATGTTTTAAACCAATCACATACATTTGTACACGACGTCTACCGTACTACATAGTTCACACATATCATGCTAGAAGAGATAGGAAGAGTTCACATACCTCGCGGCGATTATCGACTAAAAGCAAAACGCTCGAAGACTCAACCGCCGGCTACTCCTTGCCAAGTAGATTACGTCACACGTAGCACTTCAACCTACTCTGTAAGGCCACAGGTGCTTATTAAAATCTAGATCTTAACGTAGAACATTCTACAGAAATTTCGCGAGACCTCCCGCCACATGGCGTGAAATCTCTTCTTTATCGAGGTGGCTACGAAGCCAACGGGGTTATACATCTAACCCGAATCAGTGCAATTCTACTCGCACTAATTACACAAGTTGCATGTCTACACCCTATGTAATTACAAATTGGCTTTATTCTTTATTAACGGGCTTAAGTCAAAAGACATTGCCAACTAACTACGTTCAGTTCTATATATAGTATACTTCAACTATATATTCTAACAACACGTAATATCCAATTTCAATAGGGGGACAAGATAATTACCTCGATAAGCCCATAATTATCCGAGTTAAAGTCGATCCTTAGCAATGTTTCGCTCCTACTCCGGGTGCTCCAACCCGCTCCAAACAACCCTTAGAAGTTCTACTCAACTTCTTTAATAATACTCCAACCAACTATGGAGATTTTCCCTAGGGTTTCGTTTAGTGACTGAAGGAAGGTATAATAGTATTTCTGGGTTTTTCGTATAGGTATAACCTTAGAATACTACAAGGTATACGGCTAAGGTAATTTGGGCATTATAACAATACTTTTGAGAGTATTTCTATACCACAAGGGGGGGGTGTATACCCTAGAGCCTTACCCCACTAGGGGTACTCTCGCCGAGGGGAAAAGGATGCTCGGCTGCGCCTCACAAAGGGGGGGGAAAACGAGAACACAACAAGGGAGGGAAGGGTTTTCTAACACTTAGAAAAATTTAGGATGAAGAAAGTCTTCAAAGAGGGGGGTATTTATAGTATAAGCCAAGGCCAACCAATGGCCAAGATCAAGCCAAGTGTGGTGCAAGTGTAGGGCGAGATTCACTAAACACAAATATCCTACCAACTCCCTTGGACCAACCAGGCACCACAACCGTGCCTTGCTAGCCCAATGCGTCCAAGTTGACGATTTCTAGCCACCCATTGGTGGGTGCCAAGTGTCGCCCTCCCGTTGGTCCAAAATGTTTCGTCTCTCGGAAAAATCCGCAAAAATTAGAAATGACATAGCCGAAATTCCCTACGAAAGTCGTGGAAGCGTTTCGTCAAAAACGACTCTAATCGAGATTGTTGTGCACAAAGTGAAATTCGCCAAGCCTTAGCTACAAGTTCAAATTTTTCCACGTGACGCCTCGCGCATACTGGAAATACCGGGTATGGGCCAGATAATGTAGACACAGCCCCAAAGATTGGTAGCAAAGTGCAGATAATGAGGATGTGGTACACCGCCATGCCACCAAGCTAGACGAACTATACGGGCTTAGTGCCTTGTAAGTGGTTTCTCCACCGTGTATGGACATTA
>JAQGDG010000619.1:0-93301 GCA_029844215.1 Przewalskia tangutica
AAGTTGTATTAATTTGATATCTCTTGTGGGGCGGAATTTTACACTTCTAGTAGGCGTGTAATCACCTATAGTTTATTGCATTGATTGGGCCTTAAATGTGGCGTGTTTGGTTATTGTATTTGGCCTTGAAAAAGGTGTCAAAGTAACTAAAAACAAAGGAGGTGATGTCCAGATTTTAAAGCGAATTTAGCGACTTAGCACTTAGGATATTCTACGTGTGAAGTAAGAGGTTAATGGACGTATTGTGGCCATTATAGGTTGAAGTACTAAGTATAGCGTATCCTACTTGAAGGATGGATTAGCTATCAAGATTGAAGTACTTTGGAGCATTTTGCTACTTATCGATAATCGTCGCGGTATGTGAACCTCTTCCTTCCTTTGGCATGATTCTATGTATGGAATATGCACGTGGTATCATTTCATGTTTCCTTCTACTCTTAGAAGTTAAGAGGTAGTTGTGTGATTTACTCTATGTAGAACTTTTCCTATCTTTTGAGCATGACTAGTTGCTTGCGTATGTAGTAATGCGGTAGGCGTCTGACACCTTGATATCCTTTACTAGTTTTATGAATAGCCAAGTCGGGTGAGTTAGGAGATTAACTCACTTCTTTGAAAGTATTAAGGATGTCTAATGTTTTATTAAAGTTAAGGGACTTGAAGAGTTTTGAAGTATGTGATACTTGTTCCGTTTTAAACGTATAAGTCCCTCGGATAGGAAATTGTATTTGGCTAAGGTATAAAGTGAATATAACGACTTTATGGGAAGTTGGTTATATTTGCTTTATGGAAAGATAAATGACTTGATTTTTTTTATGAAAAGGCAACTTGATTTTAAGGCATCAATTGCCTAAGGTTTTATAATAAAAGGAGTCACTTGATTTCTAAAGGTTAAGAGACTAATTGTACTTTGAAAGTTAAGAGTATTGATTTGAAAATATATAATACTTGGTTTTAATAAAAAGTAGAAGTCTCTTGGTTATAAAGGAATGAGTTTGTCTAAAACCATAAAGGGTTATAACGGCTTTATGGGAAGTTGGTTATAACGGCTTTATGGAAGGTTAAGAGAATGGTTTTCTCTAATAAAGTAATCAAAGAAATAACTTGTATTAAGGAAGGGCAATTTGATTTAAAGGTATCACTTGCTTAAAGCTTTGAAGTAAGGGTCACTTGATTTAGAAGCCGAGAAATGTATTTCTAAAGTATCGTGACTTATGTGAAATGTACACAAGCCTGGATACTACGGGTGTTAGTATCTTGGGGTTTTATATGAAAAAGGGATCTTTTGAAAATAATGAAAGTACGTAGTACTTGGGGTTAAATTCCCGGATTTTGATGTGTAAAACGAAAGTGTCATGAGTTTATAAAAATGGAAATCTAAAGGTTTAATGGACTTGCCTGTATTGCTTGTGATAGCTTTAAGTGCAAGTATTATATGTTACGTTGTCGTGACTCTCAGTTGGAGGGCCGGTTGTCTTGTTATAAGTACTTGGACCAACGGGAGGGTGACAAGTGTCACCTCGCATTGGAAACTTGGGCGACGGCAACCGTAAGCGACTTGACGGGCGATTTGGACCACTTTAGTTGGTAGGATATTTTGTGCAAGTTGTGTGGTAGATGGATAAGGTCCACATGGTTGAAATCTAGCCCTACACTTGCTATGCACTTGGCAAGATGTTGGCCATTGGTTGGCCATGGCTTGACCTATAAATACCCCTCTAAGTGAAGGCTTTCTTCATCCACAAATTGTTCTAAGTGATAAATCCCTTCCCCTCCCTCTTGTAGACTCTCGTCCAAGAGCTCCTCTCCCCCTCTCTTGTGAGCTAGCCGAGAGCCTCCCCCTCCAGAGTACACCCACTCTAGTGGTGCTAGCCCAGGGGTCCCCACACTGTAGTTCATATAATACCCTTGTTGTGGTATAGAAATACTCTCTAGTATTGTTATAATGCCCCGAATACCTTATAGTATTCCCGAGGTTACAAGCCAGAAAATACGATTATACTTCCTTTAGCCACAAAACGAAACCACTAAGGAAATCTTCACGTTGTTGAAGTTGTAAGTAGAAGTTGGTTAGAACTTCTAAGGGTTGTTTGGAGCGCTCGGAGTAGGAGCTAAGCGTTGCTCAGGATCGACTTTATACTTGGATAATTTTGGGCTTATCGAGGTAAACACTACTGTCCTTCTATTGTAATTGGAAATTACATAAGTGTTGAATATATAGTTGTTGTGTACTATATATAGAACTGAACTTAGTATTGTGGCAATGTCTTTTGACTTAAGCTGAAGAATAAAGAATTGAGCAGTAATCACGTAGAAGGATAATAAAGAGAAGAAGCGACGTAATTACCTAGGGTATTCTGGTAGACTTATGTAACATTCTTGTGTAGTAGAATTATGCAGCGTCAGGTTAGGCGTGTTAACCCCCCAGTTGGCTTGGTAGCGAGCCTCGATAAGGAGGAGATTTCTGTTGTTGGGGAGGTCTTTGAATTTTACGTAGAAAGATGGGAACTTGTGTTTAAGATTTAATGAGCGTTTGTGGCCTTTATAGGTGAAAGTACTAAGAGTAGCGTATCTACTCGAGGAGTGGAAAGAGCTAGCAAGGTTGTAGTACTTGGAGCTTTTGCTTATTGTCGATAATCGTCGCGAGGTATGTGAACCTCTTCTATCTCTTCTAGCGTGATATGTGTGAACTATGTAGTGCGGTGAGCGTACATGTGTTAAGCGTGTTTGATTGTTCTTAAAACATAAAGTGTTATAACGGCTTTATGGGAAGTTGGTTATAACGACTTTATGTAGGTAAGAAAATACTTGGTGGTTTAAAAGGTAGCGATGTGAATTATAAGCGGCTAGTTATAATAAAGAACTTGATGTATTTCAAAGATTTATAAATCGTTTTGGAAGGAGAGTAACACTTGGTTTTAAAGGTTTTAAAAAGAGTTATACTAGCTTTATGGGAGTTAGGTATAATGTCTTAAGAGGTAAAGAAAATGGTTTCTTGATGTTAGAAGTTAAGAGACTTGATCTTATAAGATAAGAGACTTAACTTATTTGTTTTAATGTGAATGTTTGTGTGAAACCTCATTCGTGAGTAATGAGTACTTGGTTTTATTTAAAGGGATAATGTTTCTTGATTTGGAAATCAGAATGTGTATCGACAGGACCAACTGCGGCGTTAATAAAGGAAAATGTATTGAATAATGATGAATTGTATTAAAACCGGTAGAAACCTCCGATCTGCATAGAAACTAAGATGAGACAAAATGATATACATTTTCTATATCATGATTTCTTTGTAATAAGAATGTTGTAAACAAGAATAACCTACTCTCACGTGAGACATATATTACTCGATTGTTCTAAAAGGAATCAAGTGATTAAGTTTGGAAACTATGAAACCATTTGAAAATGAGAAGCTTGAGTAATTGAAACTAGGCAAGCTGGAACTTAGGAAAAGAATGTTGTTACTTGATTTTGAAAAGGGAATGTGGGTTGGTCATTCTAATACTACGGGTATCGGGTGACTTTTATAAAAGTAATGGATCTCTTTTAAAAGAACTTAACTTATGTAGTACTTTGGGGTTAAAAACCAGGACTTTGGCGTAAAATGAAATTACTTTGAGTTATTGTGAAACTTGCCTTTGCTTGTTGTTGTGAAACTTGCCTTTGCTTGTTGTGAAACTTGCCTATGCTTGTTGTTGTGAAACTTGCCTATCTTGTGATGATAGCCTTTGTTGTGCAAGTGTGGTATTTACGTATTCTGCGTCGATAAGTAGGTTGACTTATTGAGAACTTACTTGGAGCGTCTTTGGCGGTGATGGAAATTCCCGCGGGTATGTTTCCATTTTGATTCTTGTGCTTGTTGTTGATGTCGCGTGGGCGTATACACCCGATGCGGTGTCAGAGAGCGTGCGGCCCGTGCGGCGGGTTGATTACGATATATGGTTAATGCGCAGCGTGGGCGTATGCACCGATCACGATATTCGGGGGCATGTGGCGTGCGGCGGGGTTGACCGCCCGGTGCTTGTTATTGAGGTTACGTGGGCATATGCCGTCACAGTGGGGCGTGTGGCGTGCGGCCTTATTGTGTGTTGCATCATGGACATGTCTGCAAGCGCGCGGTATTCGGGGGCATGCGGCCCGTGATCTGACGATGGATGTTTGTGGGCGTGAGACCACGTAGTTATATTTAATTAGTGACTTTGAGGGCGTGAGTCCACGACCAGCTCTTTTATGTTGCGTCTTTGTATTTTGGTTATCTATCACGTGTCTCCTTTTTAAGCTATTATGATTTCATTTACGATGTTGCGGGTTTCACGTCGCGGTACTGTTGTACTGACCTCCTTGGAAATTGCGTTCATCATGGTGGGGATATTGATGCGTGGATCGGCTCTTAGGATCTCTCATTTGGCGTGTTGGAAGCTCCGTTCCTTGAGCTTATCTTTGGTATGTTTCTGAGTTGGGATTCTTGTACATTGAGGTATGGCCAGAAGACCACATCCGAGTCATAGTTATTGTAAATCTTAAGTGCATGCTTGTAGGCGAGGTTTGTAAGGATAAGCTGTTCGTTTCTGTATATCTTTGAAGGCAAGCCCATTTTGGTTGGCTGTTTATTTATTATATCTCTTGTTTCGCGGCTCGTGTTTTATTTTCCATTTGGTTTTCTACGATGTTGTATCAGCAGTGCGGGTAGGCCGTCACGGGCCGGGGTAGGCGTGGCGCACCGAGGCTGCGTTAATATCCGCGAGTTTGGAGTACCTGATTGTGGATCCATGACCCAGATCTGGTTCGGCATTTTGAGATGAAAGCCCCGATGTTAGGGCTTATGCGTCATGGTTATGTATAGTGAAGTACGGCGGGGCCTTCGATAAAATCATAGTATTGTCGAATCTTAAGTGTATTCATCGCCAAATTTGGGTAGCTAGAGTTGTTTTACATTGTTAAGCAGTGTAGACCTTTTGGGTAATTTTATGTTATGGCGGCCTTATCGACAGCTTAGTTTTGAAAAAATGTTATTTATCTTCCACTTGATTTAGTATATTTAGACATGAATAGAAGGGTGCCCGAGTAGGGCTGCGATCGAAACAGAGAGTGGTCGTGACACTATTCCTCTACTTTTAAATCAATTAGTAAATTACTCCTTTGACTCCCACAAAAGAGTCATTACAACAACCTTTAGTTTTGTAACTAAAATAGCAGATTTGAAACCACTTCCTTTTCAAGACTACATGTACTTTAAGTAGAAACAACCACTTTTGAGAATCCAAGCCGTTAAGGGAATGGATTATAACAACTTACAATTTAATCATCCAAAGTACAATCAAGAAGTACTAACAGAACAACTTATATTAGGCAATCAAAATACGATCCAAGGAATGAATCATTTAAGGGTAGGAATTACTTTCTTTATCATAAGGAATCATGCTAGAAGAAGAGGAGATGGTTGCATGCACTGACTGTCGCGAAGCTAGATGAATCGCGCTTTGCGTAGAAGTGTCAGCCTACAATGGCCACAACACGGCTATCAACTTCTAGTTTCTAACGTAGAAGATGTGCTAAGTATATGGTCTCTTTGTTCTACGGAAGAAATCGAGGCGAGCCACCTCGTGTTTGGCCTACCATGCACTTTTCCACTTTTTCAAGGCGAATGTCCGATAACCAGCATGCCATTTGGGCTCGTGCACCAACCAAGCGAGGGATTACGCGCCCACAATATTGTGATTCTACTAATTAATACCAAGTGGTTTAATATCCAAAAGCCATTCTCGACTAATATGTATAACAATACAAAAGTCGCTTTCAATTAACTCCAGTCGAGTTCTTGGAGTACAACATGTTGAATAGTCATAAACAACTGACAACGACAATTATTCTTTATATAACATGTGTGACTTAAACTAATAATCAAATTGAATTGTAATCTCAAAGGATAGTATGTTAGTTTCGGATTAGAGTTCAATAGACAATATACAACATCAAACTATACCTGCTCCTGCATGCTTGCTAATATCCATAGCTACAACTGATAAGTAATCACATTACTAAAAGCAGCAAGAGAATTATTACCTTTATAAGCCTTATAAATTCCAAGATTCAAAGTCGCTCCTTAGCAATTCTTAGCTCCTTTCCTTTACGGTCCTATCCATTTGTTGAAGCCTTTAAGTTCCTGACCAACCCTTCTTCCATATCGATCAAAACGCAAGCGACTTAGATTTTGCACCACGACTAACGTGAAAGCGTGCGTTTCAGAGATCTTTCTATTGAGATATCCTTACAATACCCTTAGGGACCTTGGGTTAAAGTCTTGTGAATAATGAACCAAAATTGCAAAATTTGTGTGGGAATATCATCCCAGGCAGGCTATCTTGGCTAAGCTTAAAGTTCCTCAATTTTTTCTAAGTGTTGAAGGCGTATTCTTGCACTAGTGTGTATATATAATGCAATGGAGGTCAAGATAATACTCATGGGTGGCTAGGATGAAGAGTAATTAATATTTGTATCCAAGAGTGGCAAGTTGACTTGGTCAATTTTCTCAAACTATACGACTTGTTTAAATGCGAATTGATTTACTTAATTGTTTAAAAGAGGAGAAATGACATGATTTAAGAGAGAAGTAACTTGTTTTAAACTTGTGAGTTACTTGAGGTTAAAAGTAGAAGAAACTTGTTTTCTAAATATTAAGAGACTTGAAGTATTTTGGAAAGTTAAGAACTTGATTTATAAGTATGTGATACTTGGTTTTTAAGTATAAATCTCTTGGTTATAAGAATGAATATGTCTAAAACCATAAAGGAGTTATACTTGAGCTTTATGAGAAGTTGGATTATAACGGCTTTATGGAAGGTTAGAATGTTGTCTATTTTGATTATTGGGCATAAGTTGCCTAGATTGTGAAAGAATTGAAGTTCTTGATTTCAAGCTTTGAAATGAGTTTTCTAAAAGTGTAGTAACTTACTTTGAAAAATATACACACCTTGATACTACGGTGTAGTATCTTGGGGTTTACATTAAAAGGAGTCTTTTGAAAGAGATATGCGTGCGTAGTACTTTGGCTTAGTTAATTGAGAATTATTCTATGTGTGCCTTATTAAGTACTTTGGCTTGGCTAATTGAAATTATTCTATGTGTGCCTTGATAAGTACTTTGGCTCGATTAATTGGAATTATTACATGTGTGCCTTGATAAGTACTTTGGCTTAGTTAATTGAGAATTATTCTATGTGTGCCTTGATAAGTACTTTGGCTTGATTAATTGAGAATTGCCTATATGTCTTTGGTGATAGCCTTTGGTCGCAGTGTATATGTTTTATTACGTTGCGACTACTGCGGTTGGAGGGTGAATTTGCCTTGTTGTAAGTTTACTTGGAGCGTAAATGATGAGGTGGGATTCCGCGATGTCTTCCATTATTTGTGTTACCCTACGGTCATGCTTATCGATGTGGGATCACGAGGCATCTTCATCACGACTCGGTTTTCCAAACACGTGGCCCGGTGCACTACCGGACACCACTAGTGATCTGGCGTCAGTGTCGGCGGAATATAAAGATAATATGCGAAATCATAATAGTCTATAAAGCGAGGAGCATGTATGATAACCAAACTACGATTCACAATAAATAAGCGATCGTGTCACGTCGAGGACTCACGCCTCAAAGTCATCACTCGAATATAACTATGGGTCTCGGGCCCATGCATCAATCATGCGTGGAATACCCTTCCTCGGCTCTGGCGATCTATGATAGAAAAGCACCAAGGAATACACGTGATCCACGGGTCCACGTGTCCAAATAAAGCCGTCGGGGGTAAGTCACGAAGGCATAGCCACTACTGCACCAGCGGTACCAACAAGGTCATGAAGCGTATCATAAGATGCATGCAGCGTCGCATGATCAAAGCGGCCAGCTTGCGCGATGCTCGATGTCTTGGCGTCTAGTCACGGAACTTCCGCGACTCGCGTAGGCCGATCTCATCGGCCGCGTGGGCATTCCGCATCGAGGGTAGCTACTCCCGGCGTCGTCACGGACTTCCAGTCCGCGTAGCCCTGAGACCGCGTGCCCGTAAAGGCGCGTACTAACACGGAACTCTCGTAGCTCGCGCAGGCCCCGGGACCGCGTGAGGTATCTCGAATCATAGGTCCATCGACACTTTGAGTCTACCCCGCGTCGGAGGCGGCAACAACCGGAATCATCTCGAGATGAATGCCGCAATACTATCATAACGATAGTTAATAAGCCTGATCGAGAAACCCGCTTTACCACCCGTCACAATCTTAACACACGTAGCGTCTAACACGTTTACTTATCAAGCAACAAGAAAGTATTACAAGACTATCACAAACCAACACAATCAAGTTGTTCACACAGGTACTTTCTACTATCGATTAACAAGATCGGGTTTTATCCCCAAAGTACTTTATACATTAAATCTTTAAAAGATCGTTACTCATGAAGAAACCATCAATACGTAGTATATGAACATAGAGTGATTATCTTTTAAAGTAACTCAATTACTCACTCTTTGTAAAATCAAGTAGTAACATTCTTTTCCAATGTTCAAGTTTGCCTAATTTCCAATGTTCAAGTTTCTCATTTTAGAGCGGTTTAAGTAGTTCATAGTCTTATTCATTTAAGAATATAGTTCTCCTTTAAACAATCTGAGAAACCTAAGCCTATATGTGAGTAGGAGATTCTTGTTTATAATAATCTTATTACAATGACCATGATCTAGGAAATATCATTTTGTCTAAATCTTAGCATGCGGATGGAAGTTTCTCTTGGTTTTAAAAATACTTAATTAGTCAAAACATTTCCTTTTATTATGACTGCGGTGGTTTGTCGATACATTCGATTTCCAAATCGATAAAACATTCTTAAGCCGTTATACCTAACTTCCCATAAAGCTAGTATAACTCTTAAGTTTTCAAACACAGTATTACTTCTCCTTTCAAAATGATTCAAGAATCTTTTGAAATACTTCAAGTTCTTTATTAACATATAACAAGCGGTTATAGTTCAAATCGATTACCTTTTAAAACCACGTGTATTTTCTAACCAACATAAAGTGTTATAAACAACTTCCCATAAAGCGTTATAACAACTTTATGTTTACGATCAAATACATTTAGCACGTATCGTCTCTGGTACTACATAGTTCACACATATCGTGCTAGAAGAGATAGGAAGAGGTTCGCATACCTCGCGGCAGTATCGACTAATAGCAAAGCGCTCGACCGTCGGCTACTCCTTAAGCTAGCGGTCGCGCCATCGTAGTACTTCCACCTATAAGGCCACAAGCGCTTATTAACATTCAGTCGCGTCGTAGAACTTTCTCTGAAATTTGACACCTCACCCCATGGCGTAAATCTCTCCTCTATCGAGGATACAGCCAACGAGGGTTATACATCTAACGACGGGTACAATTCTACTCCACGCACTACTACACAAGTCTCATGTAATACGATCTATGTAATTCTGATTCGATTCGATTCTTGAGCTTAAGTCAAAAGACATTGCCAACTAACTACGTTCCGTACTATATAGAGTCTACTTCAACGATATATTCAAACACCATGTAATTTCCAATTACAATAGCGGGACAAGATATTTACCTCGATAAGCCCATAATTATCCAAGTATAAAGTCGATCTGGGCTATCGTTTAGCTCAACTCCGTGCGCTCAACCGCTCCAAACTACCCTTAGAAGTTCTAACCAACTTCTACATACTACTCCGACTAACCATGGAGATTTTCCTTAGGGTTTCGGTTTGGTGGTAGCGGAGTATAATAGTATTTTACGGGCTTTTCGTATAGGTATAACCTTAGAATACTACAAGGTATAAGGCTAAGGTAATTTGGGCATTATAACAATACTTTGGAGAGTATTTCTATACCACAAAGGGGTATTATCAAAGCAACAAGGCTAGGGGGTGTATACCACTCGGCCTACCACTAGGGGTACTCTCGGCGAGGGGAGGGTACACTCTCGGCTAGCACCCACAGAGGGGGTGCTCTCGGCGAACTCACAAGGGAGGAGAAGGCTCTCAAGACTTAGGCATTTTGGATGAAGAAGTCTTCAACCTTAGAGGGTATTTATAGCACTGAGCCAAGGCCAACCAATGGCCGAGATCTAGCCAAGTGCCTAGCAAGTGTAGGGCCAAGATCTTGCCAAGTGCCTAGCCAACTAGCACAAAATATCCTACCAGCCTTGACCAAAATGGCGACCCAATCGTCCACTTCACCGCAAGACGCTCCCGTGAGAGGGTGCCAAGTGGCGCCCTCGTTGGTCCACAATGTTTCGTCTCTCGGAAAATCCGCAAAAATTAAAAATGACATAGCCGGAAATTCCCTACGAAAGTGAAAAGCGTTTCGTCAACGACTCTAATCGGGTGTTATGCACAAAATTTAATTCGGCCAAGCCAACTTCACAAGTTCAAATTTTCTACGTCGTCATACGTACATACTGGAAATACGGTATAACATTCTCCCCTCCCGAAACATTCGTCGAATGTTCCTTCTAAGTCTCAAAACAGCGTGCGCAGATAGTCTTCACTCTTACCACGAGAACCAACGCCACGTACGAAACACCCGCGCGCAAAAACTTACATCGAGTCCACGAGGAAAACACCTCTAACATTTTGTCACTTTGTCGCGAGCCTTGCTCGGCGACCCAACAAATGGTAAGCCGCCGCGATCCCTGAGGATGTCGTACACTCCCTGTACACACGAACTCTTTCTCATAACTTACCACATTCCTGATACTGCTTCAGTCTCCAGAACTCGGGGTTACTATCTCTAACGTGGTCATCATTAACTGGGAATACTCTGGATGGATCTTCGATACTTTCCCGAACATAACAATACGAAAGACCGGACGTCCTTCCTCCTAAGTCGGACGGCAAATGCTAACATATAGGCAACCTGGCCTATTCTTCACATGAACCCACAAAGGCCCAAAGTAACTCGGGCTAAGTTCCTCAGTTTTCCAAACTCGTCATACCCAACTCGGGGTGGTACTTTCAAGAAGACCGACCGTCAACCTGAACTCTAAGCGTCGTCGCCGATTATCCGCACAATATCTCTGAGCTGCCAGAACCTCTTCTAGACAAGCTTCTCACTATCCACAGTCTGCTGGAACAAACCTGAACCAACTATCTGAACCTTGCCAACATCGAACCAATCGACCGGCAACTTACACTTCCGCCCCTACAAGGCTTCATAAGGCGACATCCGAACACTAAAATGGTAGCCTAAACGCTACCTCCACAGGAGACAACAATCCCCACAACTATCCCTGAAATCCAAACAACGGCGGGTGAATGTGATTACGAGACTCACCGAGTTCTATCCTTGCTCAGTAAAACTTTTAGAAAAGCGAAAATAGCCACACAGGCTTCACTGCGACATAAGGTGAAGGTAGGCACCGTGCAGCCTTACAACCTTCGGATAACTCAACACACGAGTAAACGGTCGACCGAAGAACACGATGGGCTGCCCCCATCGGCGACCAGCAGTCGGCAACGTCCACGAACTTCGTCTGTTGGTTAACTAAACTTGGGCCTAACACCTCGTGACCTACCACAGGCGGGACCACCACAAACTGACCCCACCACCAAAAGGCGGCGGGTTGACCCGCATCATGGCCTCAATCCGACCGTCAACGAGCACAACACTAGTTCCGATCCGAGAACGGTCTCACGATCACGTTACGAAAACCTGGCGGTCTTCTTAGCTCAACTACCCCCTTTCATTCCGCACTTACTGGGACCTATCCCAAACATAACTCACGTGCACTATGCACTTCCGATAAGGATCAAACATAACACTACACCTTTACTCGAGATGGCCTTACCTCTAAGGTCTTTACGTAAAACATTCTAAGGCTCACCTTATCTATCCCCCAAAATCTTACTTGGTTAAACAACCGTAATCTAATCACGACTAACACATGCTATCGTAACATAGCACTTAAGGTATACTCACCTTATCACACATGTAGGTTAAAGATATATCTATATCTCTTCTTCCTCCTTAGTCGTTCTAATCAAACTGCCCGTAGGCGCATAGCTAGGAAGATGACTAACTACCGCGATCTGAGGGCTAAGTCCTCCTACAAGGACACTCTATCGACATCGGACCACGGCGGTCGTAGGTACAACAAGCACTAACTAAAAGGCGACATTCCCGGGATGGCGTGCATCATGTGACAGGAAGCCACGGAGTTCACCAACTCTGCATACTCCAAGCGTCGATATCCGTGGAAGACCACTGCGGCTGGCGGAGGTGCATATCTAATCTGCGGTGGCGGCTCGCCTTGAAAGTTACTAAAGGACCTTCTTTGCTCTGGCCTCTTACGCGTCCTTTGTTAACGCGTCGATCTCTACGTTTCTCGACTCTTTCGCATAAGCGACCACGGGCCATGCTCGAAGCCTAATCGAAGAATTACTCTTGCAACCCTTCTCTTAGATAGTCATCAAGACTCGCGATACATCGGTATACACTCTAGTAGCCAAATCTATAGTAATGCGGTCGCTTCTTTGCAATCTAAATTCTCTGTTCGGTCGTGGGCGAAGGTTCAAATGTCATGGCGCGATGAGCTGGCCGCCGTGCTAAACTCTGCAGGGCTAGTGGCGTGCAAAACTCCCGAATGAAGCACTACCTAGGTAATGATTGGGCTGTGCCCTCGCCACCTCCGAACTCTACTCGCGACTCCCCGGCGCCTTGCCTCCAGGCTCGGGTTGCCTGCGCGGAGGCATAACGATAAGGAAAGAATTTCGTCGAGAGGTCCAACTTACAACACAGCTCTAAGGCACGATCTCGGAGTGAGAAGAATAGAAACTAATCCTAAATATCCTATAGCCTCACGATTATTGGTGTGGTGCACAACCGCGATAATCAAGACTCTATTGGATACGGTGCGTAGACACTTTCCGAGGATTAATCGCTCGATACCACTTTTGTCACGACCGAACTGGGCGTGGTCGTGCCTTACCGGGCACCCTAGTGACACAACATCAGTAATCACGAACATAAAACCACAACATGAAGTAATAAGAAGCATACAACGATTATCTTTAGAAAACTTTGCCTTTCGGCGTATATAAATAACAACTTTACGGATGAACAGTTTAATCCTTTTTACAACCTCGCGCAATAGCTCTACGCACTTCAAGAATGATACGACAACAATGGCGGGACAGGGGCCGCCAAACCCCGAATGTAAACACTTACTACGACAGGAACTATACCACCGATAAGCTCTCGGAGAAAGCGGAGCTTCCAGTATTGACTGTGATCACGAGCTAGGATCAACGATCGTGTACCTCAACTCGCGGCGTGACGCAGCCCGGGAGGTCGATAACAGTGCAGAGTATGTGAAACTAAAAATATCAGAATTGAAATCATAATAGTCTATAAAGCAGAGACATGTATGATAACCAAACTACGATTCACAATAAATAGCGATCATGTCACGTCGTGACTCACGCCTCAAAGTCATCACTCAAATATAACTATGGGTCTCGGGCCCATAACATCAATCATGCGTGGAATACCTTCCTCATCGCGCGATGCATGATAGAAAAGCACCAAGGAATACACATGATCACCAGGTCCCACCTGTGTCCAAATAAAACCGTACAGGGTAAGTACGAAGGCATAGCCGACTACTAACACCCACAGTACCAACAAGGTCATGAATCAGATTATAAGATCTGTCTGCACCGCCACATGATCAAAGCGGCCACTTGCGCGATCTCGATGTCGCGTCTAGTCTCGAACTTCGCGACTCGCGTAGGCCAATCTCATCGGCCGCGTGAGGCGTTCTCGCGTCGAGGTAGCTACTCCCGGCATCGTCCCGACTTTCGAGTCGCGTGCCTGAGGACCGCATGCCCATAAAGGGACGATACTAACACCGGAACTCTCGTGAGCTCCGCATAGGCCCCGGGGACCCGCAGGGTATCTCGAATCATAGGTCCATCGACGCTGAGTCTACCCGCACGGAGGGCGCAACCCGGAATCATCTCAAGAGATGAATGCCACAATACTATCATAACGACCGATAGTTAATAAGCACAATCAAGAAACCCTTTACACAACCATCACAAGATACTAACACACGTAGCATCCTAACACGTTTACTTATCAAAGCAAATGCTAGGTATTACAAGACTATCACAAACCAACACAATCAAGTTGTTCACACAAGGTACTTTCTACTATCGATTAACAAGATCGGGTTTTATCCCCAAAGTACTTTATACATTAAATCTTTAAAAGATCGTTACTCCACAAAGAAACCATCAATACCGTGAGTATATGAACATAGAGTGATTATCTTTTAAAGTAACTCAATTACTCCTCTTTGTAAAATCAAGTAGTAACATTCTTTTCCAATGTTCAAGTTTGCCTAATTTCAATGTTCAAGTTTCTCATTTTAGAAACGGTTTCGTAGTTCATAGTCTTATTCATTTAAGAATATAGTTCTCCTTTAAACAATCGAAACCTAAGCCTATATGTGAGTAGGATATTCTTGTTTATAATAATCTTATTACAGACCATGCACATCTAGGAAATATCATTTTGTCTCATCTTAGCTTCTATGCGGATGGAAGTTTCTCGTTTTAAAAATACTTAATTAGTCAAAACATTTCCTTTTATTAACGCTGCAGTTGGTTTGTCGATACACTTCGATTTCGAAATCAAGAAACATTCTTAAGCCGTTATACCTAACTTCCCATAAAGCTAGTATAACTCTTAAGTTTTCAAACACCAAGTATTACTTCTCCTTTCAAAATGATTCAAGAATCTTTTGAAATACTTCAAGTTCTTTATTAACATATAACAAGCGCTTATAGTTCAAATCGATTACCTTTTAAAAACCACATGTATTTTCTAACCAACATAAAGTCGTTATAAACAACTTCCCATAAAGCCGTTATAACACTTTATGTTTACACCATCAAATACATTTAGCACACATGACGCTCTGACTACATAGTTCACACATATCATGCTAGAAGAGATAGAAGAGGTTCACATACCTCGCGGCGAGTATCGACTAATAGCAAACGCTCCAACCGTCGGCCACTCCTTGCTTGCGATCGCGCTTCATCGTAGTACTTCCACCTATAAGGCCACAGCGCTTTATTAACATTCAGTCGCATCGTAGAACTTTCTACGTAAATTTCTAAGAAGACTTCCCCAAGAATAACAGAAATCTCTCTCTATCGAGGCCTGATACAGCCAACCAGGGGTTATACATCTAACCCGACGGGTACAATTCTACTCCACCGCACTACACAAGTCTCACTAATACGGTCCTATGTAATTCTGATTCGATTGATTCTTGGGCTTAAGTCAAAAGACATTGCTAACTAACTACGTTGATGCTATATATAGTATACTTCAACTATATATTCAAACAACATGTAATTTCCAATTACAATAGAGGACAAGATATTTACCTCGATAAGCCCATAATTATCCAAGTATAAAGTCGATCCTGGGCTATCGTTTGGCTCCAACTCCGCGCTCCAACCCGCTCCAAACTACCCTTAGAAGTTCTAACCAACTTCTACATACTACTCCAACTAACCATGAGATTTTCCTTAGTGGTTTCGGTTTGGTGGTGGAAGTATAATAGTATTTTCTGGCTTTTCAGATAGTATAACCTTAGAATACTACAAGGTATAAGGCTAAGGTAATTTGGGCATTATAACAATACTTTGAGAGTATTTCTATACCACAAAAGTGGTATTATACGAAAGCAACAAGGCTAGGGGTGTATACCTCTACTACCACTGGGGTACTCGGCCAGGGGAGGGTACACTCTCGGCTAGCACCCTAGAGGGGTGCTCTCGGCCGAACTCACACAAGGGAGGAGAAGGCTCTCAAGACTTAGGCATTTTGGATGAAGAAGTCTTCAACCCCAGAGTGGTATTTATAGCCAAGCCAAGGCCAACCAACGGCCAAGATCTAGCCAAGTGCCTAGCAAGTGTAGGGCAAGATCTTGCCAAGTGCACTAGCCAACTAGCACAAAATATCCTACCAACCCTTGACCAAAATGGCCAACCCAATCGTCACTTCACCGCCAAGACGCTTCCAACGAGAGGGTGCCAAGTGGCGCCTCTTGTTGGTCCACAATGTTTCGCCTCTCGGAAAAATCCGCAAAAATTAAAAATGACATAGCGGAAATTCCCTACGAAGTCGTGAAAAGCGTTTAAATCGAAAAACGACTCTAATCAGTGTTATGCACAAAATTTAATTCGCCAAGCCAACTTCACAAGTTCAAATTTTTCTACGTCGCCTTACGCATATACTGAAATACGGTATAACACGTGGAATCCCACATCATGCCGGCTACCGTAGGTGTAACATATAACCACGTGACGCGTGGCACCCTACCTCACCGCGTACACATATACAATGTATATATATATATATATATATATATATATAACGTGGCCGCATGCCCAAAATCCTCATCGTATAAGACGGGCCATAACGCGTGCCTGGCATCCTCATCGTAGGTGCAGTCTTCGCCGGAGCTAGCCCATGGAGTAATAATATAACATGCCCTAATCCTCATCGCGGTACATGTCTTCGTGGAGCTAGCCCATGGAGTAATAATCGCATAACATAGTCGCATGCCGGAATCCTCATCGTATAAGCGTGGCCATGGGTAATAAAACAACCGAATCTAACGCCTCGGTCACGTGCCGGAATCCACATCGTATAAGCGTGTCAAGGATCAATCATAATGGAAACATACCCGTGGAATCCACATCGCTTCGTGCGTCAAGTAAACTTACAACAAGACAGCCGACCCTCCAACTGAGAGTCACGACAACGTAAACATATAATACTTGCACTCAAAGCTATCACAAGCAAACACATGCAAGTTCATTAATGTCACGACCCGATTCCGGGGCCCGTGACTGGTGCCTTACCCCGGGCACCCCAGTGATCCAACATCAGAGTAAATCAGCGGAACATAAAGACAACACATGAATTGACAGAAGTATAAACAATGAATTAAGAAAGCAAAGCTAACCAAAAAGCGGTTACCCCGGCATATATATAAACAACAACTTTTTCAACATGAACAGTTTAATCCTTTTACAAAACCCCGCCCACAAAGATTTACTCTGGACCTTAAGAAATGATACGACAACAATGGCGGGACAGGCCCCGCCATACCCCGAATGTAAACACCTACAATAACAGGGACTATACCACTGATAAGCCTCCGAGAAACGGAGCTTTCCCAATCTTGGCTGACCCTAAGAGCGAGGATCAACGGCGGTGTACCTTTACTGCGGCATGAGCACTTCCGCGAGGTCAAGATAACAGTGCAAGTATGTGAAATCAAAATAACATCGTAAATGAAATCATAGCAGTCATATAAAGCAGAGACATGTATGATAACCAAACTACGCTTACAACAAAGCGATGCGTTAAGTCGTGGCTCACGCCTCAAGTCATCACTCAAGTATAACAATGGGTCTCGTGCCCACAACATCAATCATGCGTGGAATACCTTCCTCACGCCGCAATTTATGATATAAAAGCACCAAGGAACACATGAACACGGGTCCCACTGTGTCAAAATAAAATCAGACGGGGTAAATGGAAGGCATACCGACTACTAAAACCCACAGTACCAAGGTCATGAATCAGATTACAAGATCTGTCTGAGGCGTCATGATCAAAGCTGGTCGCTGCGCAATATCAAATGTCTGGCGTTCAGCCTCGAACTCCCCGACTCGCGTAGGCCAATCTCATAGGCCCGCATGAGGTATAACCCGCATCGGTAGCTACTCCGGCATCGCCCCGACTCGCAAATCGCATGGCACATAATCGCATGACCATAAAGGCCGCACACTAACTCGAACTCGTAGCTCCGCATAGGCCCCGTGACCCGCGTAGGTATTCTCGAATCACGGTCCTGCATCGCTGAGTCTACCCGCATCGGAGGCGCCTTAACCCCGGAAACACGGTGAGTGGTATAATACCAACATAACAGTTTAACGTTTAAACAACATAAGCACAATCAAGGGAAAACCCCTTTACACAAACATCACAGAATACTAACACACGTAGCATCCTAATATGATTACTTATCAAATCAACACGAAGGTATTACAAGGCTATCACAAACCAATACAATCAAGTTATTCACACATAAGGTACTTTCTACTACGTGTCAACACGTTCGGTTTCTATCCCCAAAGTACTTCATACATTAACTTTTTAAAAGATACGTTACTTTCACAAAAGTCACACAATACGTAGTATATGAAAATAGAGTGATTATCTTTCGTTGAATCAAAACACTTATCTTTGTAAAATCAAGTAACAACATTATTATCCAAACGTCCAAGTTTGCCTACTTTCAAATGTTCACGTTTCTTATTTTAGAAAGGTTTCGTAGTTCATAGTCTTATTCATTTAAGAATATAATTCTCTTTTTTAAACTATCTGAGAACATGCCTTATATGCGAGCAGGATATTCTCATTTATAATGATTTTATTACAAAGACCATGATCTAGGAAATATCATTTTGTCTCATCTTAGCTTCTATGCAGATGGAAGTTTCTACCGATTTTAATAATACTTAATCATAAAACATTTCCTTTTATTAACGCAGTTGGCTGGTTTGTCGATACACATTCTGATTTCAAATCAAGAAACATTCTTAAGCCGTTATACCTAACTTCCCATAAAGCTAGTATAACTCTTAAGTTTTTCAAAACCAAGTATTACTTCTTCTTTCAAAATGATTCAAAAATCTCAAATACTTCAAGTTCTTTATTAACACATAACAAGCCGCTTATAGTTCAAATCATTACCTTTTAAAAACCACATGTATTTTCTAACCAACATAAAGTCATATAACCAACTTCCCATAAAGCCGTTATAACACTTTATGTTTTAAACCAATCAAATACATTTAGCATATGACGCTCTACCGCATTTACATAGTTCACACATATCATGCTGTAAGAGATAGGAAGAGGTTCACATACCTCGCGACGAGTATCGACTAATAGCAAAACGCCCAAGTACTTCCAACCGTCGGCTACTCCTTAAGCCAAGATCGCGCCACACGTAGTACTTCAACCTATAAGGCCACAAGGCGCTTTATTAACATTTAGACCTCATCGTAGAACATTCTACCGAAAATTCTAAGAGACTCCCGCAACAAATAAGAATCTCCTCTCTATCGAGGTGGCTACCAAGCCAACCGGGGTTATACATCTAACCCTAACTGTACAATTCTACTCACTTACTACACAAGTCTCATGTAATACAGCCCTGCAATTACGATTCGGATTCTTCTTTAAATTCGGGCTTAAGTCGCAAGACATCACAGTAAGTTTTATTCGGGCTTAAGTCAAAAGACATTGCCGATAACTACGCTCGCTTCTATATATAGTATACTTCAACTATATATTCTAACAACATGTAATTTCCAATTACAATAGAGGACAAGATATTTACCTCGATAAGCCCATAATTATCCAAGTATAAAGTCGATCCCGGGCAAACGCTTTAGCTCCAACTCCGAGCGCCCAACCGCTCTAAACCACCCAGAAGTTCTAACCAACTTCTACACAATACTCCAACGGCATGGAGATTTTCCTAGGGTTTCGGTTTTGTGAATGACGGAAGTATAATAGTATTTCGGGCTTTCAGATAGTATAACCTTGAATACAACAAGGTATACGGCTAAGGTAATTTGGGCATTATAACAATACTTTTGAGAGTATTTCTACACCACAGCTGGTATTATACAAAGCAACTAGTCAGTGGGGTACCCACGCCACACTACTAGGAGGGGGTGTACCTCTGCCAAGGCCTCAGGAGAGGAGGCCTCGCCGAACTCAACACAAGTGGAGGAGAAGATTTAACACTTAGAAACATATAGGAATGGATGAATAAGTCTTCAAAGGGATGGGTATTTATAGCACAAGCCTCGCCAACCAACGGCCAAGATCAATCCATGTGTTAGGCAAGTGTAGGCTAGGATTTACCAAACACAAATATCCTACCTACCCTTGACTTTGTCAAAACAAAAACGTGCCTTACCTTGTCCATTTCGTCCAAATGGGACGATTTGAATCCACCAATGAGAGGGTGCCAAGTGGCGCTCTTTGTTGGTCCAACACGCTTTCGCCTCTAAAAATCCGCAAAAATTAAAATGACATAGCCGAAATTCCCTACGAAAGTGGAAAACGTTTCACTAAAAACGACTTTAACCACCGTGTTGTGCACAAAATTAAATCGCCAAGCCTACTACAAGTTTCAAATTTTCTACGCACGCCCCACGCATATACTGAAATACGGTATAACATTCTCCTCCTTAGAAACATTCGCCCCGAATGTTCCTTCTAAGTCTCAAACAAACGTCGCTACCACTACTATACTTACGAGCACAATCCTGCCACACCGCCACGTAAAACACCGCGCATACATAAAAACTTACATCCAAGTCCACGAGAAACACCTCTAACATCACCAAAATGATACCACTTTGTCACTTTGTCGCGAGCCTTGCTCCGACGACCCAACAAATGGTACCGGGTCGCGTCGCGATCATCAAGCCGTGACACTGAACTCTTACCACATTTCGATCGCTTTAGTTTCCAAAACTCGGTTACTATCTCTTAACGTGGGCATCATTTATCGAACATTCGCATGGATCTTCGATACTTTCCGAACATAACAATACGAAGACCGACGCATCGCCTCCTACGCCGGACGGCAATGCTAACATATGCATAACCCGCCTATTCTCACATGAACTCAAAAGGCCCAAAGTAACTCGCTAAGTTTTCCTCGCTTCTCCAAAACTCGTCACACCCTAACCGGTGGTACTTTCAAGACCGACCGTCAACTCCGAACTCTGGCGTCGCCGCCGATTATCCGCACGATTTCTCCGAGCCGCTAACCTCTTCTAGACAAGCTTTACTCTCCACGGTCTGCTGGAATGCTCAACCAACTAATCAACCTTGCCAACATCGAACCAATCGACCGGCAATTTACACTTCCGCCCTACAAGGCTTCAAAGGCAACACTAACACCGAAATGGTAGCTTAAACACTCCTCCATGCGAGACAACAATCTCACAACTACTCCCGAAATCCAACCACCGGCGGGGCGAATGCGATTCGAGACTCACGAGTTCCTAACCTTGCCCGCAAAACCTCAAAAAAACGCAGCCAAACCGGGCTCCACTGCGCCTTAAGGTGTAGGTAGGCACCTCGCGCAGCCCTACAACCTTCTCGATAACTCAACACACGAGTAAACGGTCCGATCAAGAACACGATGGGCTGCCCCATCGCCCAACCACGGTCGAACGTATCCACGAACTCGTCGGGTCAACTAAACTTGGGCCTAACACCCTCGTGACCTATCACTGCGCGACCACCACAATCGCACCCACCACCAAACATGCCGGGTTGACCAAGACGTAGCCTCAACCCGGCAATGCGCACAATACTAGATCCCCGATCCGAACAATCTCACTAATCACGCTTCAAAACCTAGCGGTCTTCTTAGCTCAACTACCCTCTTTCATTCCACACTACCAGGACCTATCCCAAACATAGCACGCGTGCACTAGGCACCGATAAGGATCAACATAACCATACGCCTCTTACTCTAGATGACCTTACCTCTAAGTTCTCTACGTGATAAAGCTCTAAGGCTCACACTTTCTCTATCCCCAAAATCTTCTCAAGTTAAACAACCATGATTTCAAATCACAACTAACACATCGCTATCGTAACATAGCACCTAAGGTATACTCACCTTATCACACATACCGAACTCTGAGGGTTAAGGATATGCTCCGACCACCGCTTCACTCCCTAGTCGCTCTAATCAAACTCGCCTGCAGGCGCATAGTGAGGAGATGACAAACTACCCACCGATCCCAAGGCTAAGTCCTCCTAAGGACACTCTTCGACACTGCACCTGACGGCCACAGGTACAACAAGTACCAACCTAAAAGATGACATTCTCCGGGATGACGTCACACATCGTGAACCTAAGCCCCGGAGTTCGACCAACTCCCGCACACCCGAACGCCCCGAACCCCGCGGAGGACCACTCTGCCGGAGGATGTGCATAATCTAATCACGCGAGGTGACTCGCCCAAAGTTACCAAAGGACCTTCGCTGCTCACGCCCTCTTCTTGTCCTTCGTTAACCCGCCGATCTCTCTACGCTTTCTCGCCGTGTATAAGCTCGCATACGTGCCATGCTCAAGCTTCAATCAAGAACTACTCTTGCATAACCTCTCTTAGGTAGTCATCAAGACTCGCAGACATCGGTATACTCTCGTAGTCAAATCCATAGTTAATGCAGTTGCCTCTTTGCAATCTATATTCACTGCGCTCGTGGAACCAAGGTTCAAATATCACGGCCGCAGAGAACCG
Organism: Przewalskia tangutica; assembly: GCA_029844215.1. Taxonomy (NCBI): domain Eukaryota; kingdom Viridiplantae; phylum Streptophyta; class Magnoliopsida; order Solanales; family Solanaceae; genus Przewalskia; species Przewalskia tangutica. The sequence goes on from JAQGDG010000619.1 coordinate 22,435, forward strand.
CCGCGCCGTACAAACTTTCTTGGGCTAGTGATGTCGCAGAATCTCGAACGGCACCTAACTCGGTGATGATTGGGCTGTGTCCTCGCCACCCTCTCGAACTCTACGCAGCCTCCCGGCCTTGCCCTCCCGGGCGGGTTTGCCCTACGCGAGGCATACCGGTGAAAGAAATACGCCGAGGTCCAACTTACAACACGACTCTAAGGCACGATCTCAGTGAGAAGAATAAAACTAATCCTAAATACCTATAGCCTCTCGATTATTGATGTGGTGCACAACACACCGATAATCAAGACTCTATCTGATACAACAGACACTTTCCGTGATTAATCGCCTGATACCACTTTTGTCACGACCCACCCGGGGCGTGGATCGTGCCTTACCCTGCACCCGGTGATCCAACATCAGAGTAAATCAGCGGAACATAAAGACAACACATGAAATGACAGAAGTATAACAATGAATTAAGAAGACAGGCTAACCAAAAACGGTTACCTTCAGCATATATATAAACAACAACTTTTTCAACATGAACAGTTTAATCCTTTTTACAAAACCACGCCTACAACAAAGCATTTACAGACCTCTAAGAAATGATACGACAACAATGGCGGACAGTGGCCCCGCCATACCCCGAATGTAAACACTTACAACAACAGGGACTATACTAATCGATAAGCCTCGGAGAAACGAGCTTTCCCAAATGCCGAACTGTGACTCTAAGAGCGAGGATCAACGATCGTGTACCTTTACCGCGGATGAACGCAGCCCCGGCGAGGTCGCACAACAGTGAGTATGTGAAATCAAAATAAACATCAGAATGAAATCATAGCAATATATAAGCGTGAGACATGTATGATAACCAAACTACGCTTTACAACAGCAATCGTTGTCAGTCGTGGCTCACGCCCTCAAGTCATCACTCAAGTATAACAATGGGTCTCGTGCCCACATCAATCATGCCCGTGGAATACCTTCCTCACCGCCATCATGATATAAAAGCACCAAGGAACACATGAACACGTGTCCCACTGTGTCAAAATAAACTGCACGGTAAGTACGAAGGCATACCGACTACTAAAAACCCACAGTACCAACAAGGTCATGAATCAGATCATAAGATCTGTCTAGACCATTACATGATCAAAGCCCGGTCGCCGCGCAATATCAAATGTGCGCGTTTAGCCCTGAACTCCCCGCACTCCGCGATAGGCCAATCTCATAGGCCCGCATGAGGTATAACCCGCATCGGGTAGCTACTCCCGGCATCGCCCCGACTCGCGATCCGCACGCCACATAGACCGCATGACCATAAAGGCCGCACTAACTCGAACTCGTAGCTCCGCATAGGCCCCGTGACCCGCATGCAGGTATTCTCGAATCATGGTCCTGCATCACTGAGTCTACCCGCGACGGAGGCAGCTTAACCCGGAAACACGGTGAGTGGTATAATACCAACATAACGGTTTAACGCTTAAACAACATAAGCACAATCAAGGAAAACCCTTTACACAAACATCAAGAATACTAACACACGTAGCATCCTAATATGATTACTTATCAAATCAACACGAAGGTATTACAAGGCTATCACAAACCAATACAATCAAGTTATTCACACATAAGGTACTTTCTACTACGTGTCAACATGTTCTGTTTCTATCCCCAAAGTACTTCATACATTAACTTTTAAAAGATACGTTACTTTCACAAAAGTCACACAATACGTAGTATATGAAAATAGAGTGATTATCTTTTGAAGTGAATCAAAACACTTATCTTTGTAAAATCAAGTAACAACATTATTATCCAAACGTCCAAGTTTGCCTAATTTCAAATGTTCACGTTTCTTATTTTAGAAAGGTTTCGTAGTTAATAGTATTATTCATTTAAGAATATAATTCTCTCTTTAAACTATCCGAGAACATAAGCCTTATATGCGAGTAGGATATTCTCGCTATAACAAATTTTATTACAAAAGACCATGATTTAGGAAATATCATTTTGTCTCATCTTAGCTTCTATGCAGATTTAAGTTTCTACTGGTTTTAATAATACTTAATCTGTTAAAACATTTCCTTTTATTAACGCTGCAGTTGTTTGTCGATACATTCGATTTCCAAATCGAAGAAACATTCTTAAGCCGTTATACCTAACTTCCCATAAAGCTAGTATAACTCTTAAGTTTTTCAAAACCAAGTATTACTTCTTCTTTCAAAATGATTCAAAAATCTCTTGAAATACTTCAAGTTCTTTATTAACACATAACAAGCCGCTTATAGTTCAAATCGATTACCTTTTAAAAACCACATGTATTTTCTAACCAACATAAAGTCGTTATAACCAACTTCCCATAAAGCCGTTATAACACTTTATGTTTTAAACCAATCAAATACATTTAGCATATATGCGTCACCGTACTACATAGTTCACACATATCATGCTAGAAGAGATAGGAAGAGGTTCACATACCTCGCGACGAGTATCGACTAATAGCAAACGCCCAAGTACTTCCAACCGTCGCTACTCCTTAAGCCAAGTAGATCGCGCCACACGTAGTACTTAAACCTATAAGGCCACAAGGCGCTTATTAACATTTAGATCTCATCGTAGAACATTCTACCAAAATTCGGCAAGCCTCCCCCATGAACAGAAATCTCTCTCTATCGAGGCCGCTACCAAGCCAACCACAGGGGTTATACATCTAACCCTAATCTGTACAATTCTACTCCACGGTACTACTACAAGTCTCATGTGTACAGCCCTATGCAATTACAGTTCAGTATTCTTCTTTAAATTCAGGCTTAAGTCGCAAGACATTGCCGTAAGTTTTATTCAGGCTTAAGTCAAAAGACATTGCCGATAACTACGTTCAGTTCTATATATAGTATACTTCAACTATATATTCTAACAACATGTAATTTCCAATTACAATAGAGGGACAAGATATTTACCTCGATAAGCCCATAATTATCCAAGTATAAAGTCGATCCTGGGCAAACGTTTTAGCTCCAACTCCGAGCGCTCCAACCCGCTCTAAACCACCCTTAGAAGTTCTAACCAACTTCTACACAATACTCCAACGGACTATGGAGATTTTCCTAGGGTTTCGGTTTTGTGAATGACGGGAAGTATAATAGTATTTCTGGGCTTTCCGTATAGGTATAACCTTAGAATACAACAAGGTATACGGCTAAGGTAATTTGGGCATTATAACAATACTTTTGAGAGTATTTCTACACCACAAAGTGGGGTATTATACGAAAGCAACTAGGCTAGGGGTACCACGGCCACACTACTAGGAGAGTGGGTGTACCCTCTGGCCAAGGCCCTGTAGGAGAGGAGGCCTCTTGGCGAACTCAACACAGGGAGGAGAAGATATAAAACTTAGAAACATAAAGGAATTGATGAAAAAGTCTTGAAGGGATGGGTATTTATAGCACAAGCCTTGGCCAACCAATGGCCAAGATCAATCCATGTGTTAGGCAAGTGTAGGGCTAGGATTTACCAAACACAAATATCCTACCTACCCTTGACTTTGTCAAGGCACAAAAAACGTGCCTTACCTTGTCCATTTCGTCCAAATGGACGATTTGAAGTCCACCAATGAGAGGGTGCCAAGTGGCGCCCTCTTGTTGGTCCAACACGTTTCGTCTCTCGGAAAAATCCGCAAAAATTAAAAATGACATAGCCGGAAATTCCCCTACGAAAGCTGTGAAAACGTTTCGCCGAAAAACGACTCTAACCGGGTGTTGTGCACAAAATTAAATCGGCCAAGCCTACTACAAGTTTCAAATTTTCTACGTACGTCCTTACGTACATACTCTGGAAATACGGGGTATAACAATTAAACCTTTATACTTCCATTTTTATAAACTTATGGCACTTCCGTTTCACACATAAAAATCCGGGAATTTAACCCCAAGTACTACGCACCTCTACACCTTTAGAAAGACTCTTTTTCAAATAAAGCTTCCAAGATACTAACAACCATAGTATCAAGTCATATCTACTTTCAAGATAAGTCACAATACCTTTTTAGAAATACATTTACCGGCTTCTAAATCAAGTGACTTCTTTCTTAAAAACTTTAAGTAATTGGTACCTTTAAAACAGTTTGCCCTTCTTTATTTCAAATCATTTCTTTGCTTACATTACTGAAGAAAACCATTCTCTTAATCTTCCATAAAGTTGTTATAACCAACTTCCCATAAAGCCGTTATAACTCTTTATGTTTTGGACAAATTCATTCATTTTATAACCAAGAGACTTATACTTTCAAAATACTTCAAGTCTAAGAAAACAAGTCTCTTAACTTTAGAAATCAAGTCTTTCCAAATCGAGTATTCTATACTTGTAAATCAATTCATTTCTTCCTTTAAGAATCAAGTCTCATAACTTGAAAAAAATAAAGTCTCTTAATTTTTAAGAATTTGAGATCCATGTATAAAACTCCATACGTAAATTCTTATAAGTTAAGTAACATATACTTTGGTGTGTTGTGAATAAGTTATACTTATTTATAATGATCTTATTCAAGTAGCCATGATCTAGAAAATGTAATACAATTTTGTCTTATCTTAGCTTCTATGCAGATGGAGAATTCTACTCATTTTAACATAATTGATTGTCATTACATTTTCCTTTATTAACGCTGCAATGGCTTGCTCGATACTTATTCTCATTCGTGCCATAAATTAGCCAAGTCAACTTGGCTCCAAAGTACCTCTTAACGACTCTTACCAACATCCCCCATAAGACTCGGTAAGGACTTAGGATAACTTTGACATAAACTTTACATAGAGTAAATCACACACCTATCTCTTAACTTCTAAGAGTAGAAGGAAACATGAAATAATACCACATGTATATTCCATACATAGAATCATGCCAAAGGAAGGAAAAGGTTCACATACCTCGCGACGATTGTCGACAAGTAGCAAAATGCTCCAAAGTACTTCAACCTTGATAGCTATTCCATCCTTCAAACGTAGAATATTCTAAGTGCTAAGTCACTAAATTCTACGGAAAATCGGACAGCACCTCCTTTGTTTCTACTTACTTTGCCACCTTTTTCAAGGCCGAATTCAATAACCAAACACGCCACATTTAAGGCCCAACAATACAATTAATCAATAGGGGATTACACGCCTACTAGACGTGTAAAATTCCGCCCCACAATTGATATACAACTAATACAACTACAAGTGCAATTTCGGAAACTTGAGATACAACAACACCAATTCTTATCCAATTTCCTTTTCAATCCAAATTGTTAGCATAACATGATATCAAGTCGCAATTGATTATAACTACTATAATCTTCAAGTAAGTAACATGCGACGATTCTAAATACGACCAAATTGTAATTCAATCTTCAAATGGCTAATATGTCATTTCGGATTTTAGGCTACAACAATCCATAATACTTATAAAACTTCAACACATATACTTCATGCTAGTAAACATGTAAGGCTAACAACAATAAATAATCTTGTAACACTTAAGAGACAAGATTATTACCTCAACGATTCTTAGTCCAACTCCAAATCCAAAGTCGCTCCTTAGCAACTTAGAGCCTCTTCAAGACACTTCAATCCGCTACTTGAGACCCTTAGAACAACACCAACAAATTTCCTTCAATCTTCCAAACAAAACCTAGAAAGCAACTAGGTTTTCACCTTGCGACTAATACGAAAACTATCTTTTTCCGAGATTTTTCTATTGAGATACACTCACAATACACTCATGAACCTTGGTTTAAAGTGTGGAGCTTAATGGACAAGAAACTAAAAATTTTCCTTTTCAAAATAGCTTGAACCCGAGAGCAACTATAGTGAGCTCTTCAATTTCTTGAAAATTTGGCTAAGTGTTAAGCTTGTCTTGCTACTACTAGTATTATATAGCACAATGGAGGGTCAAGATGTAAACAAATGGGTGGCTTGGATGAGGTCTTATTAAATATCAAGCTTTGTGGACCCATTGACTAAGTCAATTTTCTCAAGCTCTACAAGTTGCAAGACTTGTCTTCCTAACAAGGGTCAAATGACCCTTGTGCCCATGCAATTTCGTCCAAGACATCAATAAGGGGGGTGACACGTGTCGCCCTCCCATTCGTCACAATATTACGTTTTCCGAAAATTCCATAATTCCGATAAATTTTTACAAGTCTCTAATCTTAACATTTGGGATTCTCACGTACGTTCTTTCAAACCTGCCTGCAAATACGGGGTGTAACAAATAACCCATATGGAGTTATACTTCCTCTGAGTACGAGGAGTCTATAACGAAGTCTATATTAATCACTTCCCACTTTCAAGTCGGGATCTCTATCTGCTGCAATAATCCACCAGGCTTCAGGTGCTCGACCTTAACCTGCTGACAATTCGGACACTGAGCAACAAACCTGTCACGACCCGACCCCGGGCTGGCGATCGTGCCTACTGAGCACTTCACAGTATACATCAGAGATAATCAGCGGAACATACATAAACTTAACAATGAAATAAAATAATAGGTTAGCCGATAAGGCTACCTTCCTGGATATAAACAGATCCAAAAGCAGTTACCTCAATTTTTTTTTTTAAAGTGACCCACAAGATATGACTACAGACCTCTAAGAGTTTACATAACAACTGTGACGGGACAAGGCCCCGCCATACCCCTGAATGTACAAAAGTCAACAACTTCAGGGAACCATACCAAAGACAAAGCCTCCGGAGAAATGGAGCTTTCCAAGACCTGAATAGTGATCCTAAGAGTGCAGATCAACAAGCTATGTACCTCAACCTGCGGCATGAACGCAGCCCCCCGAAGGAGGTCAGTACAAAATATGTACCAAGCATGGAAAACTGAAAGTACTGTAATTTAAATCATAATAGTCAAAAATACAGTTGAAGACATATATGATAACCCAAATTAACAGTACACTGTGCCTTACTGAAGTGGAAGTAATGAAAGTCAATTTTTTTACCTTGTACAACCTGTTTCAACATATAAACGATAGTCACACCAGGGCTATGAACACCAGCCCTCAAATATCCAAGCGCGCCCGTGGGATTCCCCATCATCGGCGCTAGGTGTAAATCTAACCACGTGGCGCGCTGGCACCTGCCTCACCGGCGTACACACACACAACACATAACTCTATATCCTGCGCCTGGAATCCACACGCTGACGGCGGTAGAGTAAAATACAACCATGTGACGCCTGCGGCATCCTTCCTCACCGCGTGCACACACAACACATAACTCTATATCCTCGCGTGGAATCCCCGTCCACGGTAAGCGTCATAAGAGTAAAATACAACCGTGTGACGCGCGTGGCATCTTCCTCACTGCGTACAGTGCACACAACACATAACTCTATATCCTCGCCCGTGGAATCCGTCACACTGGTAGCCGTAAGAGTAAAATAAAACCATGTGGCGCTCGTGGCATCGCCTCTCATCGGCGTACACACACAACACATAACTCTATATCCTGCGCGTGGAATCCCCGAGTCACAAATGGTAGTAAGAGTAAAATACAACCATGTGACACGCGTATGACATCCTTCCTCACTGTCGGCGTACACACACACAACACATATATATAACTATATATATCTCATGCCCGTGGAATCCCTCATCTCGGGTACATGACTTCATGGGGAGCTAATCCATGGCGCAATAATCGTATCCGGGAATTTAACCCGCATCCTAATCGCATGCCTCGGAATCCCTCATAGTAAGCATGTCCAAGGCGCATGCCTCGGAATCCCTCACCGTAAGCATGTCCGAGGATCAACCACACTGGAAGCATACACGTGGAATCCCACATCACGCCAGACGCGTCGGGTAAGCTCATACCGCATGCCTCGTAATCCTCATCGTGGCACGTCTAAGGCGCGTGCCTCGGAATCCTCATCGTAAGCATGTCCAAGGTTCAACCTCAATGGAAGCATACCTGGAATCCACATCACTGCGATGCGTCGGGTAAACTCATACTAGGACATCGAAGCATGCGTGGAATTCCACATCACCGCCGATGCGTCAAGTAAGTTCACAATAAAACAATGGAAGCATACGGTGGAATCCCACATCACTGCAGTGCGCCCAAGTAATCTCATAACTTCTTTAGACTTTCATTACATACAAAAATGGATCTCATTTATGACCTTAAGGCACTTTCCATGCCACTTAACAAGTCGGAAATTCAACCCAGTACTATGTATTTCTATTCTTTCCAAGATCCCTTTTCCACATAAGACCCCAAGATACTAACACCCGTAGTATCAAGGCTTATCTACATTCCAAACAAGTCACTATACTATTAGAAATATGCTTCGTCTTCTAAATCAAGTGACCCTCATTTAAAACTTTAAGCAATTGATGCCTTTAAATCAAATTGCCTTTCTTAGCTTCCATTCTTTTATCTAGGTTTACCTTATTATTCGAAAAACCATTTCTTTAACCTTCCATAAAGTTATTATAACCAACTTCCCATAAAGCCGTTATACTAACTTTATGCTTTAGAAACTAAGATCATCTTATCCTTTCATAAGGCCGTCATAACTAGCCTCCCATAAAGCCGTTATAACTCCTTATGTCTTAGACAACTTCGTTCTCTTTATGACCAAGAGACTTGTACTTCAAATCAAGTTACACAACTTTCAAAATGCTTCAAGTCTCTTTACTTTAGAGGACAAAATTCTTAACTTAGACAACAAGTTCTTATCTTTATAATAGTTCCCTACTTTTTCACATCAAGGAGTCCTTGTCTACCCCATTAGAATAACCCATTCTTATAACCTTTCCTCAAGGACAAGTGAGTTAGTCCTCTAACTCAACCAACTAGGCATCTTTAAAACAAGTCAAGTATATCAAAATGACTTTACCTTATTTAAATCACGTACGTCTACCGTACCATATAGTTATAACTACTCATGCTCAAGTGATAAGAAAGTTTCCACATACCTCTTATGTTTAATCCAATTGCCAAGTCCAAAATGCCTTCCGTAGATGTCAACCTATAATGACCATAATACGTCTATTAGCTTCTAGCTTCAACGTAGAATATTCTAATGTAAAGTTCCTTGTCCTACGGGAAAAATTGGACAGCACTTCCTTTGTTTCTACGTACTTTTCCACCTTTTCAAGGTCCGAATTCAATAACCAAACGCCGCATTTAAGGCACAACAATTCAGCTAACCAAAAGGGGATTACACGCCTTTACAGGACGCGTAAAATTCTGCCCCACAATAATACAAAACAAACCAATAATTCCAAGCCACATTCGGCTACAATATCACAACAATTATCAATTTCCTTTCAATTTCCTCTTAATCCAACTCGTTATTCCAACATGTTATATAAATCATAACCAATTATATACCCTCCTATTTACAACATGCAATGATTTTTAGCTAACAACCGTATTGATTACAACATGAGTGGCTAACATGCCCATTTTCGGGTTTCAACAAGACGACAAGATCCAAACCTTTTCAAAATTTAATATAACAGCCTCAGGCTCATTTCTTAACTACTATAACTTGAAATCTTCAATTACACAAGAAGGTGAAAGTTTTACCTCAAGAAGCCCTCTTTCCGAAATCTTCTTCACTTTAAAATTGCCCACTCGAACTCTCTACAAGCTTTCCAACATTTTTTCTTCTTGAAGCCTTTCCAAAATCTCACCGGGGCTCATCAATTTGAGAGAGAGGAGGGGAATTTTTCTTAGGGAAACCCTTGCAAATGGCCAAGTCTTGAAGACTTGGCCCTAAAATAAGGCCCTCACTTGGTCAAAAGGATGAGAGGGACACTTGTCACCCTCCCATAGGCCTTCTATCAAAATATCCCCTATTTTTTGCCCCTTTCTGCGTAAAAATCCCGCATTGGCGCCGCGGCCCTGCCGCCGGCGCCGCGGTGCTTCAACCTCAGAGGACTTTCAGAATTATCGGTGCCGCGGCCCTGCTGACGGCGCGCGCTGCGGCGCTGGGAAATCGCCTGCGTCACCACGTAACTTCTAACGCTGTAACTTCCCACCGATGTCCAATCGACGAGTGGTTTGTTGCGTTGGAAACTAGACTCAACAACCTTCATATTAGTCTTTTAAAACTCCTCAAAACTCCTACGGAACTAGGAGATATACCGCTCCAAAGTTGACCGAAAGTCTGCCCACAACCTTTTGTCAACCTAAGTCTCCAAATTCAAATCTTCTTTCCTTTCGTACGCTCTTAACTTATCCTCTTGAATTTACGGGGTGTAACATTCTTCCCCCCTTAGAAACATTCGTCCCCGAATGTTCTTTTGGAGTCAATCTAATACTCCTCGTACCTAACAATTAATGGAACTTTATTGTGCCACTTATGACCCTAAGATATCGCACCAACGCTATTTACTCCCATTCAAGGCCTAAAATGCTTCTCTTATCGTACCTCCTACCTACTTCTAGAATACATACATAGTCTCAATATAATCCGTTCATGACACTTAAACATATAACAACTTTATCATGCATACTAGTCTCTAAAGGATAAAAAATATACCTGAAATCGCATAGGCGGGTAAAGGACGCTAAAGCGGGAGCGCCACCACGACCTGCGCGACTGTCGGTGCATGAACATCCTGCCTAGCCGTTGAAGGCGAAGAACCCGCAACTGACCCAATAGACTGTGCTACCCCACCAGTGCCACCCCTGGTCGGGAAGTCCCTTACCAAATGGCCCTGTTGGCCGCAAGCATAACAAGCTGTCGACCTAGTCCGACATTCCCCAAAATGAGCTCTACCACAGTAACCACACCGAGGCAAAGGTGGCCTCCCCTGGCTACTATCCCCAGGCATCTGTGAACCAGCAGCCCCGGAGCCCTGACCCGCTCCCGAATATCCCTGGCGGTCAAACCACCCGTCAGAAGGCCGAGAAGGAGCACTCTGCGTCGGCTGAAATGTAGACCTAGTTTATTCGAAATTTGTCGCCTCGAAGACTATCCTGAAACTCTGCCGTCCTGGCCCTCTTGGGCTGGACTGAATCTGGCTGGCTCTCTCTCTCTCTATCCTCAATCCCCTGTGCATAAGCCTGCATCCTGGCAATATCCATACCTGGCTGAAGAGCCACTCCCAGACATGCGGTAACCATATATCGGTCTAGTCCCATCACATAGCGGTGAACTCTGTCCGCCATATCCGCCACAATAGTAGGTGCATACCTGGCCAATGAGTCAAATTCCAGGTTGTACTCTCTGATGGTCCTCCCATTCTGTCTTAATGCCAAGAACCTATCCAGGCGGGCTCTCCTCGTCTCAGGAGGCAAAAAGTGATCGAGGAAGGCTTCCGTGAACTCATCCCAAACAGCTGGAGGAGTACCCACACCTCTAGACAACACCCACGACTCAAACCAGTTCAACGCAATATCGCGTAACCGGTAAGACGCTAACACAACGGACTCCGTCTCCGAGGCCCTAAGCACCTGCATAGTCCGCTGCACCTGCCGAATGAACTCCTGAGGGTCCTCCTCGGACCTTGAACCATAGAATTCGGGTGGACTACAACTCAGAAAGTCCCGAATCCTCAAACTATCGGCTCTAGGGTTAGCTACCGGCTCCTGTCGGCGCTGCCCTGCCACAATGCTAGTCAATAACCGAATCTGCTCTCCGTAATCTCTATACTCGGCCACGGTGTGGGCTGAGGCTCGGTGCAGGAACCTCGGTGTTCTGCCGCTCTCGGCCCTCTACATCGCGCGTGGCTGAACTCGCCGATCCCCCCATAACCTCAGGCATAGTCGGGCTGATTCTAGAAATCCTCTGTGTACCACTAACAACTCTTCTTTCTTTGCCTTGCCCTTCTGGGCCCTGGTCGCCTTCCGTGGAGGCATAACTGATACATAAGAACATGTCAGAGAGGATTCAGCCTAGTAGGACAGCTCTACTGCACGATCTCAGAGGGAGAAGAATGGAAACAAATCCTAAATGTCCTGCAGCCTCCTGATTATAGATGTGGTGCACAACACATCAATAATCAAAACTCTACTAGACACGGTCTGTAGACACTTTCCGAGGACAACCTGGCTCTGATACCACTTTTGTCACGACCCGACCCGGGCCGCGGCAGTGCCTACACAGGCACCCTTACAGTATACATCGAGAGATAATCACGGAACATACATAAACTTAACAATGAAATAAAATAATAGGTTGCCGATAGGCTATCTTCCGGATATAAAGCAGATCCAAGCGATTACCTCAATTTTTTTAAAGTGACCCACAAGATATGACTCTGCACCTCAAGAGTTTACATAACAACTGTGACGGGACAGGGCCCCGCCATACCCCTGAATGTACAAAAGTCAACAGCTTCAAGGAACCATACCAAAGACAAAGCCTCCGGAGAAATGGAGCTTTCCAAGACCTGAATAGTGATCCTAAGAGTGCGGATCAGCAAGCTATGTACCTCAACCTGCGGCATGAACGCAGCCCCCCGAAGGAGGTCAGTACAAAATATGTACCAAGCATGGAAAACTGAAAGTACTGTAATTTAAATCATAATAGTCAAAAATACAGCTGAAGACATATATGATAACCCAAATTAACAGTACACTGTGCCTTACTGAAGTGGAAGTAATGAAAGTCAATTTTTTTACCTTGTACAACCTGTTTCAACATATAAACGATAGTCACACCAGGGCTATGAACACCAGCCCTCAAATATCCAAGCGCGCCCGTGGGATTCCCCATCACTGTCGACCGCTAGGTGTAAAATCTAACCATGTGACGCGCCCGTGGCACCCTACCTCACTGTCGGCGTACACACACACAACACATAACTCTATATCCTCTGCCCGTGGAATCCCGTCGCTGCCGACCGTAGAGTAAAATACAACCATGTGGCGCGTGGCATCCTTCCTCACCGTCTGCGTGCACACACAACACATAACTCATATCCTCCGCCTGGAATCCCGTCACACGGTGCAGTAGTAAGAGTAAAATACAACCATGTGACGCGCCCGTGGCATCCTTCCTCACTGTCGGCGTACACACACACAACACATAACTCTATATCCTCTGCCCGTGGAATCCCCCGTCACAGCCGACAGCCGTAAGAGTAAAATACAACCATGTGACGCGCCCGTGGCATCCTTCCTCACTGTCGGCGTACACACACACAACACATATATATAACTATATATATCTCATGCCCGTGGAATCCCTCATCTCGGGTACATGACTTCATGGGGAGCTAATCCATGGCGCAATAATCGTATCCGGGAATTTAACCCGCATCCTGGTCGCATGCCTCGGAATCCCTCATCGTAAGCATGTCCAAGGCGCATGCCTCGGAATCCCTCATTGTAAGCATGTCCGAGGATCAACCACACTGGAAGCATACACGTGGAATCCCACATCACTGCCGGTACGTCCAGGTAAGCTCATACTGCATGCCTCGGAATCCCTCATCGTAAGCATGTCCAAGGTGCATGCCTCGGAATCCCTCATCGTAAGCATGTCCAAGGTTCAACCTCAATGGAAGCATACCCGTGGAATCCCACATCACTGCCGGTACGTCCAGGTAAACTCATACTAGGACACTGGAAGCATACCCGTGGAATCCCACATCACTGTCGGTACGTCCAAGTAAGTTCACAATAAAACAATGGAAGCATACCCGTGGAATCCCACATCACTGTCGGTACGTCCAAGTAATCTCATAACTTCTTTAGACTTTCATTACATACAAAAATGGATCTCATTTTATGACCTTAAGGCACTTTCCATGCCACTTAACAAGTCCGGGGGAAATTCAACCCAAGGTACTATGTATTTCTATTCTTTCCAAGATCCCTTTTCCACATAAGACCCCAAGATACTAACACCCGTAGTATCAAGGCTTATCTACATTCCAAACAAGTCACTATACTATTAGAAATATGCTTCGTCTTCTAAATCAAGTGACCCTCATTTAAAACTTTAAGCAATTGATGCCTTTAAATCAAATTGCCTTTCTTAGCTTCCATTTTTTTATCTAGGTTTACCTTATTCGAGAAAAACCATTTCTTTAACCTTCCATAAAATTATTATAACCAACTTCCCATAAAGCCGTTATACTAACTTTATGCTTTAGAAACTAAGACCATCTTATCCTTTCATAAGGCCGTCATAACTAGCCTCCCATAAAAACGTTATAACTCCTTATGTCTTAGACAACTTCGTTCTCTTTATGACCAAGAGACTTGTACTTCAAATCAAGTTACACAACTTTCAAAATGCTTCAAGTCTCTTTACTTTAGAGGACAAAATTCTTAACTTAGACAACAAGTTCTTATCTTTATTATAGTTCCCTACTTTTTCACATCAAGGAGTCCTTGTCTACCCCATTAGAATAACCCATTCTTATAACCTTTCCTCAAGGACAAGTGAGTTAGTCCTCTAACTCAACCAACTAGGCATCTTTAAAACAAGTCAAGTATATCAAAATGACTTTACCTTATTTAAATCACGTACGTCTACCGTACCATATAGTTATAACTACTCATGCTCAAGTGATAAGAAAGTTTCCACATACCTCTTATGTTTAATCCAATTGCCAAGTCCAAAATGCCTTCCGTAGATGTCAACCTATAATGACCATAATACGTCTATTAGCTTCTAGCTTCAACGTAGAATATTCTAATGTAAAGTTCCTTGTCCTACGGGAAAAATTGGACAGCACTTCCTTTGTTTCTACGTACTTTTCCACCTTTTTCAAGGTCCGAATTCAATAACCAAACGCCGCATTTAAGGCACAACAATTCAGCTAACCAAAAGGGGATTACACGCCTTTACAGGACGCGTAAAATTCTGCCCCACAATAATACAAAACAAACCAATAATTCCAAGCCACATTCGGCTACAATATCACAACAATTATCAATTTCCTTTCAATTTCCTCTTAATCCAACTCGTTATTCCAACATGTTATATAAATCATAACCAATTATATACCCTCCTATTTACAACATGCAATGATTTTTAGATAACAACCGTATTGATTACAACATGAGTGACTAACATGCCCATTTTCGGTTTTCAACAAGACGACAAGATCCAGACCTTTTCAAACTTTAATATAACAGCCTCAGGCTCATTTCTTAACTACTATAACTTGAAATCTTCAATTACACAAGAAGGTGAAAGTTTTACCTCAAGAAGCTCTCTTTCCGAAATCTTCTTCACTTTAAAATTGCCCACTCGAACTCTCTACAAGCTTTCCAACATTTTTTCTTCTTGAAGCCTTTCCAAAATCTCACCGGGGCTCATCAATTTGAGAGAGAGGAGGGGAATTTTTCTTAGGGAAACCCTTGCAAATGGCCAAGTCTTGAAGACTTGGCCCTAAAATAAGGCCCTCACTTGGTCAAAAGGATGGGAGGGACACTTGTCACCCTCCCATAGGCCTTCTATCAAAATATCCCCTGTTTTTCGCCCCTTTCTGCGTAAAAATCCCGCCTTGGCGCCGCGGCCCTGCCGCCGGCGCCGCGGCGCTTCAACCTCAGAGGACTTTCAGAATTATCGGCGCCGCGGCCCTGCTGACGGCGCCGCGGCGCTGCGACGCCTGCTGGGAAATCTGCCCTCTGCGTCAGCCCACAGAACTTCTAACGCCCGTAACTTCCCACCCCGATGTCCAATCGACGAGTGGTTTGTTGCGTTGGAAACTAGACTCAACAACCTTCATATTAGTCTTTTAAAACTCCTCAAAACTCCTACGGAACTAGGAGATATACCGCTCCAAAGTTGACCGAAAGTCTGCCCACAACCTTTTGCCAACCTAAGTCTCCAAATTCAAATCTTCTTTCCTTTCGTACGCTCTTAACTTATCCTCTTGAATTTACGGGGTGTAACAAAACCCTACTACTTCCTTTTTCAGGCCATCCCACCAATAGACGCATCTGAGGTCATGATATATCTTTGTCGACCTCGGATGAATAGAATACCGAGCACTGTGTGCTTCTCCCGTAACCTGCTGTCGTAGCCCTGCAAAATCAGGTACACACAATCTGCATTCGTACCGTAGCACCCCATCAGGTGCAACCTCAAATAGAGTTGTTACACCCCGTAAGTCCAGGACATGTATAAGAGAATGTACCTAAGGAGTCAAGACTTGGAAATTAGTACGAAAGGAAGAATTGTTTTTCCGACGGAAAATCTTCCGAACGTCGGAAAGGAAAAATGTTCGTTGTTAAGAATTGAATTCTCAAAATGTATTATTTGAAGAGTATGGAACTTATTAACATTATGGAAATTTATTTTTATGGATTTGGTCACGTGGGGCCCACCCGAGGAATTTTACGTTTTGTGGGGCCCACGAGTGTTACGGAATTTTTATGGACGAATGAGAGGGCGACACATGGCACCCCTACATATGGTCTTGGACGTTTTTAACAAGGGTAGGATGGTCATTGACCATCAAGGAAGATAAGTCTTACAAGCTTGAGATTGTTGACCAAGGTCAACTTGTCCACTTGGCTTAACATTAATTGTCCTTCATCCTAGCCCACAAGTGTATTAATCTAAGTCATCCAATGTGTTATATAAGCATACTACTAGTGCAAAACTAGTCTTGAACACTTATAAAAATTAGAGAAGCCTTGTTCTTGAGAAAGAGCTCTCGGGTTCACTACCTTTTCCACCCAAAAAATTTGTAGTTTTGATCCTTTGTTCACAAGACTTTAACCCAAGGTTCCTAAGAGTGTTGTAAGGATATCTGAATAGAAAGATTTCGGAAAAACGACGTTTTCGTATTAGTCGCAAGGCGGAAACTTAAGGAGTTCTTCAACTTTGAAGTTGGAACTTGAAGATGGGTGTTATACCCCGTATTTCCAGAGTATGTACGCAGGGACGTACGTAGGAAATGTTATACCCCGTATTTTCAGAGTATGTACGTGAGGACGTACGTAGGAAATTTGAGCCTTAAGTTAGGCAAGTTTCGAAATTTGTACGCGTCCGGTTAGACGTGTTAACCCCCCCCCTGGTTGGCTTGGTAGCCGACCTCGATAAAGGAGGAGATTTACGCTGTTGCGGGGGGGGGGGAGGTGCTGCCGAATTTTCTGTAGAAAGATAGAAACTTGTGTTTTGGGGTTAATAAACGTTTGTGACCTTTATAGGTGAAAGTACTAAGAGTAGCGTATTCTACTCGAGGAGTGGAAAGGGCTAGCAAGGTTGTAGTACTTGGAGCTTTTTGCTTATTGTCGATAATCGTCGCGAGGTATGTGAACCTCTTCCTATCTCTTCTAGCATGATATGTGTGAACTATGTAGTACGGTAGACGTACATGTGTTAAGCGTGTTTGATTGTTTTAAAACATAAAGTGTTATAACGGCTTTATGGGAAGTTGGTTATAACAGCTTTATGTAGGTAAGAAAATACTTTGTGGTTTTAAAAGGTAAACTGATGTGAATTATAACTGGCTAGTTATAATAAAGAACTTGATGTATTTCAAAAGATTTATAAATCGTTTTGGAAGGGAGAGTAACACTTGGTTTTAAAAGGTTTTAAAAGAGTTATACTAGCTTTATGGGGAGTTAGGTATAATGTCTTAAGAGGTAAAGAAAATGGTTTCTTGATGTTAGAAGTTAAGAGACTTGATCTTATAAGATAAGAGACTTAACTTATTTGTTTTAATGTGAATGTTTGTGTGAAACCTCATTCGTGAGTAATGAGTACTTGGTTTTATTTAAAGGGATAATGTTTCTTGATTTGAAATCGAATGTGTATCGACAGCACTACTGCAGCGTTAATAAAGGAAAATGTATTGAATAATGATGAATTGTATTAAAACCGGTAGAAACCTCCATCTGCATAGAAACTAAGATGAGACAAAATGATATACATTTTCTAGATCATGATTTCTTTGTAATAAGAATGTTGTAAACAAGAATAACCTACTCTCACGTGAGACATATATTACTCAATTGTTCTAAAAGGAATCAGTGATTAAGTTTGAAACCATGAAACCATTTGAAAATGAGAAGCTTGAGTAATTGAAACTAGGCAAACTGGAACTTAGGAAAATAATGTTGTTACTTGATTTTGAAAAGGGAATGTGGGTTGGTCATTCTAATACTACGGGTATCGTGTGACTTTTTTTAAGTAATGGATCTCTTTTAACAGAATTTAAAGTACGTAGTACTTTAGGGTTAAAACCCGGACTTTGGCATAAAATGAAAGTACTTTGAGTTGTTGTTGTGAAACTTGCCTTTCTTGTGATGATAGCCTTTGTTGTGCAAGTGTGGTATTTACGTATTACCGTCTCTCGATAGAGGCCGTTGACTTGACTTGAGAACTTACTTGGAGCGTCTTGGCGGTGATGGAGAATTCCACGGGTATGTTTCCATTTTGATTCTTGTCTTGTTGTTGATGTCACATGGACATGTCTACACCGTCACGATGTTAGGGGCATCGCGGCCGTGCGGCGTTGATTACCGATATATGGTTATTCGCAACATGGGCGTGTCTACACGTCAGATGTTCGGGGCACGTGGCCACGCGGCGGGGTTGACCACCCGATATATTGTTATTGAGGTTACATGGGCATGTCTGCCGTCTGATTCCGGGGCATGTGGCCACGCGGCCTTGTGTGTGTTGCATCATGGACATGTCTACACCGATGCAAGATTCCGGCATGCGCCATGATGCGAACATGATGGATGTTGTGGGCGTGAGACCCATAGTTATATTTAGTGGTGACTTTGAGGCGTGAGTCACGACTTGAGTACTTTTATGTTGCGTCTTGTATTTTGGTTATCATACATGTCTCCCCTTTTAGGCTATTATGATTTCATTTACTGATGTTGTGATTTCACATACTTGGTACTGTTATCGACCTCCTTGAGCTGCGTTAATCTGCGCGGTAAGTACATCGATGCGTGGATCCGCTCTTAGGATCTCATTTCAGTGTTAGAAAGCTCGTTCCTTAGGAGGCTTATCTTTGGTATGTTTCCACGAGTTGTAGGTTCTTGTACATTCGAGGGTATGGCGAGCCACTGTCGTCATAGTTGTTGTAAATCTTAGAGTGCATGCTTTGTTGTGGCGGGGTTTGTAAAAAGGATAAGCTGTTGGGTTTTTATGTATATCTTGAAGGCAAGCTGTTTTGGTTGCTTTGTTTATTTATTATATCTCTTGTTTCATGACTCGTGTTTTATTTTCCGCTGGTTTTCTCGATGTTGTATCACTAGGGTGCCGGGGTAAGGCACGATGCGGGCCGAGGTTGGGCGTTACAAAGTGGTATCGAGCGATTAGTCCTCGGAAAGTGTCTGACGTGTCTAGTAGAGTCTTGATTATCGGTGTGTTGTGCACCACATCTATAATCGAGGCTATAGGACATGTAGGATTAGTTTATTCTTCTCATTACGAGATCGTGCCTTAGAGGCATGTTGTAAGTTGGACCTCCTCGGCGTGTTTCGTTTTTACGATTATGCCTGCGAAAGGCAACTAGGGCCCGGAAGGCAAGGCGGCGAGGAGTCTGCTAGTGGGATGAGAGAATGCGAGCGCGAGCAGTCAGTACTGAGCAGTGCTTCCCCACGGCGAGTTTCGCGGCGCCGCCCGGCCTGGCGGGTTTAGAGCGCAGTGTGGCGATGAGACTCGATACACGAGCCTCGGTCCAGCGATGCAGGCGGGAGATGGGTCACAAGAGATGGCGATTATTGGCGAGTTGTGGCGAATATGAGATAAGTGGGGCCAGTTCCGATTCAGCGGCACTGTAGTGCACGAGCGAGCAGTTTGAGGCTACGGGATTTCCTTAGTTGTAGCCGCTTTGAGTTTTACGGTCGAGGCGGAGGATGATCGCGAGTTCATCCGTCGATTCTGCAGAGATCACGCGGTGATCAGGCTTGGTAGTCTGTGACATTTAGTTCGCATCGCTGCGTGATACGCGATCGATTGGTTTGACTCGTGGGAGCTTTCGGGAGAGCATGCTTCCGGCCGTTTGGGGCGAGTTTTGGGGCCTTCTGGCACATTTCTTGCCTCACAAATGAGGAGGGCTCGGCCGGCTAAATTTTTGATGTTGAGCGAGCAGGCGTCTGATTCGGGAGTACAATGTGGAGTTCGACTCATTGGCGGTATGTTCCCGCACTAGTAGCTAGTATGGAGGATCGAGTGCACCGATATGTTACGAGGCTCGATGATTACCTAGCGAGAAGTTGTTCGTGTTTCTCTTGGGGCATGGACATTGCCGCGTTGAGGCTCATGCGCAGGTGCGAGGCGCGGTCGGCAGGTGGACGGCTTTGTGAGAAGAAGGCCAAGACGGCCGGATATTTTGGCGACTTTCGAGGCGGACCGCCTCGGCCAGCGAACTAGTTATGTACCTCCGCCATTGCGAGTGGTCCTCGCGACGCCGGGACCGCAGGATATTCGGGAGCGGTCGGGGCTCCCGGGTTTGAGATGTTCGGGAGTAGGGTGTTGGCGGATCGATCACCCTACCTCGGTGTGGTCGATGTGGTAGACCGCATTTCGGAGTGTCGTAGTACCAAGGAGCTTGTTATTCTTGCGGCCAGCGGGGCCATATGACGAAGCGTCCGACCGAGGTAGCGGTAGGATAGCCTGACTACTAGGCGATTGCGGGCGGGGTAGAGTCGCGGTGGAAGTTCGATTTTAGCGGTCCTTGAACCGCCTAGTTTGGTATATCCTTAACCACAGTAGATACTTGTATGTATTGATGTTAATGATGTGTTAAGTGTTATGTTCGGATAGCTTTGTGCTATAGTGTGATTAAAAAAATCGTTAGTGTGAGATGGAAGTGGTAGCTTCCATGATGTGTTCCGTGTCGGAGGCGGAAGTTGGCGCTCTGATGGGTGGGTTGGGGCCATGTTGCGGGCCAACCCGCGTCCGTTCGAGGAAGGTCAGCTCGGGTGGTCCCGGGTGGCGGTCACGCGGTGCTAGGCCCAAGTTTAGATGACCATCGTATGAGTTCGTGGATACGTTCGACCGAGAATCAGTTCGTGAAGGCCGAGAATGGCCTTAGAGGAAATCGAGGTTAGTAAGATGACCAAGTTTGGAGGTAGTGACTCGAGGTTGGAAAGCGAGCGTTGGCGAAGTGTGGTGCGTGTCTTTGGGAAGAGTTCGAGTGTTGAGCGAGTGCGGCAGTGGGGAGAAGTGAGCGAGTGTGATCGTTTCTTTTGTGAAATGAAGGTGCAGAGGAGTATATGTTAGACCTTGGTGGGAACTTTTGTGATAACGAGGTGATTCCTCGTGGACTTGGGATTTCGTATTTTGTGCATTTGTTATTTCATGGCGGTGTGGCATGATTGTTTTAAATGCGTATAGCGGTGAAGACTATCTTGGCGCATGTTTGTGTTGAGACTTGAGAAGGAACATTCGGGACGAATGTTTCTAAGGGGGGAAGAATGTTATACCCCGTATTTTCAGAGTATGTACGTGAGGACGTACGTAGGAAATTTGAGCCTTAAGTTAGGCAAGTTTCGAAATTTGTACGCGTCCGGTTAGACGTGTTAACCCCCCCCCCCCCTGGTTGGCTTGGTAGCCGACCGTGATAAAGGAGGAGATTTACGCTGTTGCTGGGGAGGTCTTGCAATTTTTACGTAGAAAGATAGAAACTTGTGTTTTGGGGTTAATAGACGTTTGTGACCTTTATAGGTGAAAGTACTAAGAGTAGCGTATTCTACTCGAGGAGTGGAAAGGGCTAGCAAGGTTGTAGTACTTGGAGCTTTTTGCTTATTGTCGATAATCGTCGCGAGGTATGTGAACCTCTTCCTATCTCTTCTAGCATGATATGTGTGAACTATGTAGTACGGTAGGCGTACGTGTTAAGCGTGTTTGATTGTTTTTAAAACATAAAGTGTTATAACGGCTTTATGGGAAGTTGGTTATAACAGCTTTATGTAGGTAAGAAAATACTTTGTGGTTTTAAAAGGTAAATGATGTGAATTATAACTGGCTAGTTATAATAAAGAACTTGATGTATTTCAAAGATTTATAAATCGTTTTGAAGGGAGAGTAACACTTGGTTTTAAAGGTTTTAAAAGAGTTATACTAGCTTTATGGGGAGTTAGGTATAATGTCTTAAGAGAGGTAAAGAAAATGGTTTACTGATGTTAGAAGTTAAGAGACTTGATCTTATAAGATAAGAGACTTAACTTATTTGTTTTAATGTGAATGTTTGTGTGAAACCTCATTCGTGAGTAATGAGTACTTGGTTTTATTTAAAGGGATAATGTTTTACTGATTTCGGAAATCAGAATGTGTATCGACAGACCACTGCAGCGTTAATAAAGGAAAATGTATTGAATAATGATGAATTGTATTAAAACCAGTAGAAACCTCCATATGCATAGAAACTAAGATGAGACAAAATGATATACATTTTCTAGATCATGGCTGCTGTAATAAGAATGTTGTAAACAAGAATAACCTACTCTCACGTGAGACATATATTACTCAATTGTTCTAAAAAGGAATCAAGTGATTAAGTTTGGAAACCATGAAACCATTTGAAAATGAGAAGCTTGAGTAATTGAAACTAGGCAAACTGGAACTTAGGAAAAGAATGTTGTTACTTGATTTTGAAAAGGGAATGTGGGTTGGTCATTCTAATACTACGGGTATCGTGTGACTTTTATAAAAGTAATGGATCTCTTTTAAAAGAACTTAACGTATGTAGTACTTTGGGGTTAAAAACCCGGACTTTGGCATAAAATGAAAGTACTTTGAGTTGTTGTTGTGAAACTTGCCTTTGCTTGTGATGATAGCCTTTGTTGTGCAAGTGTGGTATTTCTGTGTTACCGCGTCTCTCGATAGAGGGCCGGTTGACTTGTTGAGAACTTACTTGGACGTGCTGGCAGTGATGGAGAATTCCACGGGTATGTTTCCATTTTGATTACTGTCTTGTTGTTGATGTCACATGGACATGTCTACACCGTCGCGAGATTCGGGCATGCGGCCACGCGGCCGGGTTGATTACCGATATATGGTTATTATCGCAACATGGGCGATATCTACCGTCACGATATTCGGCATGTGGCCGTGCGGCGGGGTTGACCACCCAGTATATTGTTATTGAGGTTACATGGGCATGTCTACCTGCCGCTGATTCCGGCATGTGGCCACGCGGCCTTGTTATTATTGTTGCATCATGGACATGTCTACACCGTCTGCGATATTCGGGGCATGCGCCATGATGCGAACATGATGGATGTTGTGGGCGTGAGACCCATAGTTATATTTGAGTGGTGACTTTGAGGCGTGAGTCACGACTTGGCTTTTATGTTGCGTCTTGTATTTTGGTTATCATACATGTCTCTGCTTTTTAGGCTATTATGATTTCATTTCTGATTTGTGATTTCACATACTTGGTACTGTTATCGACCTCCTTGAAGTGCGTTCATCCGCGGTAAGTACATCGGCCGTGGATCCCGCTCTTAGGATCTCATTTCAAGCGTGTTGGAAAGCTCCGTTCCTTGGAGGCTTATCTTTGGTATGTTTCCGAGTTGTAGGTTCTTGTACATTCGGGGTATGGCGGCCCTGTCCGTCATAGTTGTTGTAAATCTTAAGTGCATGCTTTGTTGTGGCGGGGTTTGTAAAAGGATAACTGTTCGGGTTTTTATGTATATCCGAAGGCAAGCTGTTTTGGTTGCTTTGTTTATTTATTATATCTCTTGTTTCATGACTCGTGTTTTATTTTTATTTGGTTTTCTCACGATGTTGTATCACTAGGGTGCCGGTAAGGCACGATGCGGGCGAGTTCGGGCGTTACAGAAATTTCGAACTTCAAGTAGGCTTGGCGATTTAATTTTGTGCACAACACGGTTAGAGTCGTTTTCGGTGAAAGCGTTTTCCACGGCTTCGTAGGGAATTTCGGCTATGCCATATTTTATTTTGCGGATTTTTCCGAGAGGCGAAACATTTTTGGACCAGCGGGAGACACTTGTCACCTCCAATTGATGGATGTGGCGTTATTGTCGCCGATTGGAATGGCTTTAGTAGGTAGGATATTTGTGTGTTAGTTGGTTAAGGGGCACTTGGCAAGATCTTGGCCCTACACTTGCCTTGCACTTGGCATGATCTTGGCCATTGGTTGGCTATAAATACCACTCTATGTTGAAGACTTTCTTCATCCTAAAATCTTCTAAGTGTTAAAATCCTCCTCTCCCTTCTTGTGGTTCTCGTCCAAAAGCCTTCCCTCCCCTTGGCGAGAGTCCCCACAGTGGGGTAGGCCGGGTATACACCCCCAGCCTAGTTGTTTTCGTATAATACCCCCTCTTGGTAGAAATACTCTCAAAAGTATTGTTATAATGCCCAAATTACCTTAGCCATATACCTTGTTGTATTCTAAGGTTATACCTATCTGAAAAGCCCGAAATACTATTATACTTACTGTCGGTCACCAAAAACCCTAAGGAAAATCTCCATGGTTAGTTGGAGTAGTATGTAGAAGTTGGTTAGAACTTCTAAGGGTAGTTTGGAGCGGGTTGGAGCGCGGAGTTGGAGCTAACGATTGCCAGATCGACTTTATACTCGGATAATTATGGGCTTATCGAGGTAAATATCTTGTCCTCTATTGTAATTGGAAATTACATGATTGTTAGACTATATAGTTGAAGTATCTGTATATATAGAATCGAGCGTTGTTGTCGGCAATGTCTTTGGACTTAAGCTTTGAATAATAAGAAACCTTTTGAAGAAGAGTACTAAAGCTGTTTTTACATAGAAATTTTTCTGATGAGACTTGTGTAGTAGTACCGTGGAGTAGAATTCTACCCGTTACGGTTAGATGTATAACCCCCCCCAGGATGGCTTGGTAGCCCGCCTCCATAGAGGAGGACAATTAAGCTGTAGCGGGGGGGGCAGCTGCTGCCGAATTTTCTGTAGAATGTTCTACGGTTAGACCTAAATGTTAATAAGCGCCTTGTGGCCTTATAGGTTGAAGTACTACGTGTGGCGCGATCTACCGGGCTAAGGAGTAGCCGACGGTTTGAGGTACTTGGAGCGTTTTGCTATTAGTCGATACTCGTCGCGAGGTATGTGAACCTCTTCCTATCTCTTCTAGCATGATATGTGTGAACTATGTAGTACGGTAGACGTACAGGTGCTAAATGTATTTGATTGGTGTAAAACATAAAGTGTTATAACGGCTTTATGGAAGTTGGTTATAACGACTTTATGTTGGTAAGAAAATACATGTGGTTTTTAAAAGGTAAATTTGAACTATAAGCGGCTTGTCATGTATTAATAAAGAACTTGAAGTATTTCAAAAGAGTTTGGAATCATTTTGAAAGAAGAAGCAATACTTGGTTTTTGAAAACTTAAGAGTTATACTAGCTTTATGGGAAGTTAGGTATAACGGCTTAAGAATGTTTCTCGATTTGAAATCGAATGTGTATCGACAAACCAACTGCAGCGTTAATAAAGGAAATGTTTTGACTAATTAAGTATTATTAAAACGGAGAAACTTCCATCTGCATGAAGCTAAGATGAGACAAAATGATATTTCCTAGATCACTACTTGTAATAAGATTGTTATAAACAAGAATATCCTACTCACAGATAAGGCTTAGGTTTCTCAGATTGTTTAAAGGAGAATTATATTCTTAAATGAATAAGACTATGAACTACGAAACCTTTCTAAAATGAGAAACTTGAACATTGGAAATTAGGCAAACTTGAACATTGGAAATTAGGCAAACTTGAACATTGGAAAAGAATGTTGCTACTTGATTTTACAAAGAGAAGTAATTGATTTACTTTGAAAAAGATAATCACTCTATTTTTATATACTACGGGTATTGTGTGATTTTTGTGAAGTAACGTATCTTTTAAAGATTTAATGTATGAAGTACTTTGGGGATAGGTACCCGAACTTGTTAGTAGAAAGTACCTTGTGTGAATAACTTGATTGTATTGGTTTGTGATAGCCTTGTAATACTTTTCTTGTTGATTTGATGAGTAAGCATGTTAGGATGCTACGTGTGTTAGTATCTTGTGATTATTATGTAAGGGGTTATTATTGTTGTGCTTACATTGTTAAGCGTTAAGCCCGTTATGCAGTTATTGTATCACATACCCTTTGACTTATTATACCGAGGGCTTGCCACCCGATGCGGGTCTTTCACGGCTGTCGCGGTCCTCGTGACTATGCGGTCACGGTAGCTCGGGATTGATCATTCGGGTGTTTAGCTTTGATCGCGGGATTCCCATGCGGTCTGTTGAGACTATGCGGTCTTTTGAGACTATGCGGGTTGCGGGAGCCTGGCGGATACCGAGGTTAGCGCCCGATGCGAGTATACCTCAGCGATGCAGGACCATGATTCGAGGAATACCTCATGCGGTCCGTGTGTGACCTATGCGAGTCTGCGAGAGTTCGAGGATAGACGCGCAAGCATTGATATTGCGGGCGGGCGCCCGATCATGTAGTGCGGTGCAGAAAGACCTCGGGATACGGTTGTGGTATTTTTGGTGCGTGGGTCTTAGTAGTCGGCTATGCCTTCGTACTTACCCGTGCGGTTTTATTGTGATGACTTTGAGGCGTGAGTCCACGACTTGACATATTCGCTATTTATTGTGAGCTGTAGTTTGGTTATCATACATGTCTCTGCTTTATATAGACTACTATGATTTCATTTACGATGCTTATTTTCGATTTCACATACTCGGTACTGTTATCGACCTCCTTGGGGCTGCGTTCATGCCACAGCGGTGAAGGTACACCGATCGTTGATCCTCGCTCTTAGGATCACGATTCGGCTTTGGGAAGCTCCGTTTCTCGGAGGCTTATCAGTGGTATAGTCACATGCGTAGTAAGTGTTTACATTCGGGGTTTGGCGGGCCTGTCCGCCATTATTGTCGTATCATTTCTTAGAGTGTAGTATCGTTGTGGCAGAATTTGTAAGAGGGTTATGCTGTTCAATTGCTATTTATATATATCCGAAGGTAACCTCTTTTAGTTAGCTTTGTCTTATTTCACCGCTATTTTACATTGGTTTCATGTATTGTCTTTATGTTCCGATTACTCGATGTTGTGTCACTAGGGTGCCGGTAAGGCACGATGCGGGCCGGGCGGTCGTTACAATGGGTTCTTCATAGTCTTCTAAGGAGTGCTTGGAGCGGATTGGAACATAAGGAAAGGAGCTAAGAATTTGCTAAGGAGCGACTTTGAATCTTGAAAATTTTAAGGGCTTGTAAAAGTATAATTCTTGTCGTTTTAGTAATTAAGATTACTTATTGTTGTAGCTATGGATATTAGCAAGCATGAGATGTTTATATTGTAGTTTGACAAGTATATTGGCTATTGGAACCCTAATCCGAAAACTAGCATGTTAGCCTTAAGATTACAATTCAAGTTGATTATTAGTTTAAGTCGTCGCATGTTGTATAAAGAAGGAAATTGTAGTTGTTGAAGTTGTCTATGACTATATAACATGTTTGACCTTAGAACTTGGAATTGGAAAAGAATTGGAAATGACTTGTGTTGAGTTGTTGTTGGCCGAGAATGGCTTGGATTTTAAACTACTTGGTATGAATTATGGGGCGGAATTTTACACGTATTGTAAGGCGTGTAATCCCCTTTGGTTGGTTGTTGTTTTGAGCCTTAAATGTGGCGTGTTGGTTATTGTATTCGGCCTTGAAAAATGTGGCAAAGTAAGTAGAAACAAAGGAAGTGCTGCCCGATTTTCCGTAGAATCAGAGACCGCTTACTTAGTATTATTCTACGTTAGAGACTAGAAATTGATAGTCATGTTGTGACCATTATAGGTTGACAATTCTATGTACGGCGTATTCGGCTTAGCTTGTGGATTTAGCCGAAAAGGTATGTGAACTATCTCCTCTTCTAGCATGATTCCTTAAGATAAAGAAAGTATGTCCTACTCCTTAAATGATCTATTCCTTGGTCGTATTTGGATTGCCTAAAGTAGAATTTGTTCTATGTACTTCCTTGATTGTACTTTGATGTTTAAATTGTAAGTTGTTTAATCCATTGCCTTAGTGAAGTTGGATTCTTAAGAGTGAAAGTATTTTACTTAAAGTACATAGAGTCTTGAAAAGGAAGTGGTTTCCAAATCTTTTGGCTAGTGCCTTAGTTCCAAAACCTAAGGGTTGTTATAATGACTTTAGGGGAGTCAAAGGAGTGATTTACTTAATTTTTTTAAAAGAGGAGAAATGACATGATTT
This sequence comes from Przewalskia tangutica, assembly GCA_029844215.1. Classification (NCBI taxonomy): domain Eukaryota; kingdom Viridiplantae; phylum Streptophyta; class Magnoliopsida; order Solanales; family Solanaceae; genus Przewalskia; species Przewalskia tangutica. The sequence continues at coordinate 50,557 of JAQGDG010000619.1, forward strand.
AAGAGAAGAAACTTGTTTTCTAAATATTAAGAGACTTGAAGTATTTTGAAAGTTAAGAACTTGATTTGTAAGTATGTGATACTTGGTTTTAAAAGTATAAGTCTCTTGGTTATAAAAGGAATGAATATGTCTAAAACCATAAAGGGTTATAACGGCTTTATGTGAAGTTGGTTAAAACGGCTTTATGGAAGGTTAAGAAAGTTGTCTATTTTGATTAATGGGCATAAGTTTCCTAGATTGTAAAAATTTGAAGTTACTTGATTTCAAGCTTTGAAATGAGTTTTCTAAAAGTGTAGTAACTTACTTTGAAAAATAGACACACATTGATACTACGGGTGTTAGTATCTTGGGGTTTTTCATAGAAAGGAGTATTTTGAAAAGAATGTACGTACGTAGTACTTTGGCTTGTTTAATTGAGAATTATTCTATGTGTGCCTTGATAAGTACTTTGGCTTGTTTAATTGAGAATTATTCTATGTGTGCCTTGATAAGTACTTTGGCTTGTTTAATTGAGAATTATTCTATAAGTGCCTTGAGTTTATAAAATGAAAGTCTATAGATGTTATGAACTTGCCTATGTGTGCTGGTGATAGCCTTTGAGTGCAAGTATTATGTTTTATTACGTTGCCGCGACTCTCGGTTGGAGGGCCGGCTGTCTTGTTGTAAGTTTACTTGGACGTACCGACAGTGATGTGGGATTCCACGGGTATGCTTCCATTATTTATATTACCCCATGGTCATGCTTATACGATGTGGGATTTCGGGGCATGCGACCACGAGGGATACTCCTTGGACATGCTTATACGATGTGGGATTCCGGCGTGTGACCGAGGCGGGTTAGATTCGGTTGTTTGTATTACCCATGGTCATGCTTATACGATGTGGGATTCCGGCATGCGACCACGAGGATACTCGCGACATGCTTATACGATGTGGGATTAGGCGTGTGACCGTAGGCGGGTTAGATTCGGTTGTTAGTATTACCCATGGTAATGCTTATACGATGTGGGATTCCGGCACGCGACCACGAGGATACTCCTGGACATGCTTATACGATGTGGGATTCCGGCACGTGACCGGAGGCGGGTTAGATTCGGTTGTTTGTATTACCCGTGGTCATGCTTATACGATGTGGGATTCGGCATGCGACCATGAGGATACTCCTTGGACATGCTTACGATGTGGGATTCCGGCGTGACTGCGGGTTAGATTCGGTTGTTGTATTACCCGTGGTCATGCTTATACGATGTGGGATTAGGGCGTGCGACCACGAGGATATTGTTATTATGACTTGGTGTTCGTGTATGCCTATTGGTGTTATATTATATCATGGGTAGCGGTGAGATAGGATTCCACGGGCATGATTGATATTATGGCGTGAGACCCGTAGTTATATTTTAGTAATGACTTTGAGGCATCGTCACGACTTGATATGATCGCTTATGTATTGTGCTTGTAGGTTGGCTATCATACATGTCTCTGTTTTGTTTAGACTGTTATGATTTCATTACAGATTTCTTATTTGCCATACTTGGTACATTCTTCGTCGACCTCGCCCGGAGTGCGTTCATGCCATGAGTTTAGGTACGCAGATTTGGTGATCTGCAGTGTAGGACCGCCGAGTTTTGGATAGCTCCTCTGTTCGGGAGTTTATCTTTTTGGTATAGTTCGCTTGATGCGTGCTTTTATGCGGTTATGGAGTACGGCGGGGCCTTGTCCGTCATATTTCATAAAACTCTTAGGTGCGTATTCATATGTGGGATTGGACTCATTATGCGATGTAGTGTCTTTTGATTATGTATATTATGGCGGCGCTTGTCGGCTTTTCCCTTAGACGTATGTTGGTTTTAAAAAAATGAGGTGTTATTTAATTTCCGCATGATTTACTTAGTTGCTAAGGTAGAAGGGTGTCGGTAGGGCATCGATGGCGGGCCGGGGTTCGGGCGTGACAGTGGTATCGAGCGATCGATCCTCGGAATGTCTGACCGTGTCTAGTAGAGTCTTGATTATCGGTGTTACGCGCCACACCCATAAACAGGAGGCTCTGAGACATTTAGGAGTTGGTTTTATTCTTCTCACTCTGAGATCGTGCCATAAAGGCGTGTTAGTAAGATAATTCCTCTCGCGTGTTATTATGTTCTGGTATGCCTCCCGAGGAGAAACGATGCCTGAAGGGCAAATGAGTAGCGAGGAGCTACTAGTCGGACTCGAGAGTTGATAGGGCTTATGCCTGTGGTATACTGATGTTGTCTTTGCATCGGCGAGTTCTTCTGCGCCAGGTTTTGAGACCCCAAAGACGAGCCTCCGGTTTCGGTTAGGAGAAGACTATAGGCCAGTGCGTAGAAGCGATTATGTTATTGACCAAGATAAGCGGTGCTACGGTTTCTTGCAGAGGTTATTCGGCCGGTGCGCATGTGTCAGGTGGTAGAGGCCAACGTGGAGATCAGCGTAAGAGGGCTAGACCGGTTGGTTATCCAGGTGAGTTCTTGGACGAGCAGCCTCAGCAGCGAGTGAGATATTCGTCGCAGCCTACCCAGTACATACCCCCGCAGAGCACAGGTGGGAGATGGACCCCACGAGGTATTTAGGAGCGGTCCAAGCTCCGGTCGAGTTCTCGAGGAGCGAGAGGACTTTCGGTCGAGGCCACCTATTCCTCGGTGTATCGGATGTGGTAAGCGTCGTTCGGAGATGCCGTTATGGCGCAGTGTTTGTTTTTATTGTGGCCGTCGGGCCATATTGCGAGTATGTCCTTTTAGAAAGAGCATCGTGAGGTGGCTCGACTATGAGGCGGTAGTTGGTTCCTTTCCTCCACGGTATCGTCCCCGAGCGAGGTGTTGGATGTCATCCAGTCATGGTAGAGGTCAGGGTGGAGTTTATAGTTCTGGCGGTCCTTCGAACCGCATAGATGACGTGACTACTGGACAGGATCAGGAGGCGACATCGCATGGGGTTACAGGTATATGTCGATTCTTTTGAATCATACGTGCATTGTTAGATTCAGATTTTGCCCTAGCGTATATGTTTTCCCTTTGTTGCTAGCAGTTGTAAGTGATAGTACCCCCCAGAGGTAGGAATACTTTGATTAGTAAAGTGAAAAGTTAAGAATGTTGACAAGAATGATAAAGTGAACTGAGACTATAGTTGTGTAGAGTTCACAAGTTGTAGTTGTCACGACCCGATCTCGGGCCCGCGACTGGTGCCTTACCCCGGGCACCCTAGTGATAACAACATCAGAGAAAATCAGCGGAAATAAAATTTAATCAGGAAACAAGAGACAACATAAGGAATCATGCTAACCAAAATGGTTACCTTCATGTATATACATAAAACCGAACAGTTACAATCCTTTACAAACCACCACAACAAGTACTACTGACACCAAGAATGTAACACAACTATGACGGAGACAGGGCCCGCCATACCACGAATGTACAAGTATCAATGACAGTGACTATACCAAAAGATAAGCCTCGAGAGAACGGAGCTTCCAATGACTGCGATCCTATGGCGAGGATCAACAAGCTGTACCTACGCGGCATGAAAGCCCGGGCGAGGTCGATACAACAGTACCAAGTATGTGTAACGAAAATCGTAATGAAATCACATTTCATCATTTTATAAAACCATTTCGCAATAAGTAAGCAGTTAGGTCAGTAAGGGACGCGTATCCCGAATAATCACTCACAATAACTATGGGTCTCACACCCATAATATCAATCATGCGTGGAACTCATTCTCATCACGGCCAGCGATACATGATGTAAAACAACATCCATATGTGAACACGAACACTAGATCCTGCGTCGTCATCAAACCGATCGGGCGAGTAGAATAGCCAACTACCGGTCAGAAGGCTAGTCATATCCTTCACGGGCAGGCTTGGCAACTACGGTCAAAAGCTAGCCACGCGCCGGCGAGGCAAATATCTTAAGCTAACGTACCTAGCCCTACCGTCTCGAGATATGACCGTGGCAAGTATCTTAAGCTATCTACGAGCCCGATACGAGAAATGACCAGACAAGTATCTAAAGTGTGCACGTAACCACATGTACAAATCAAGCCGTGATCGCTCGTCACGCGACAAGCTTCATGGATTAGCGGTCCATGGACAAATAACATAAACGGTCTGGACAAATAACATAAACACGATGGCATGCCCGCGATACCTCGGTATAAGCATGGCCATGAAACCATCCTCTTCGGACGACATAGTGGACCATCCATCGTGTCGGTATGTCCAAAGGAAATAACAAGATAATACTCAAAGTGGGCGCGTACTCGTGGACCATCCAGCGTGTCGGTATGTCAAAAGAAATAACCAGATAATACTCAAAGTGGGCGATACTCGTGGACCATCAGCGTGTCGGTATGTCAAACAATCAATCGAGATAATGGCCTCCCCGAGAACGCGGTAGCATAAACAAAACACTTGCACATCAAAGGCTATCACAAGCATAGGCAAGTCAACGTACTTTCATTTTATATCAACAATCGGGTTTCAACCCCAAAATACTACATACTTTCCTTTTCAAAAGACCTCTTTTATGTAAAGGCACACGATACTAATACTCGTAGTATCAAAATACTTTTCTTTTCAAACCAAATTTCTTCACCTTCGTAAAAACCTTTACAAGACTTTTTAAAATCAAGTACTCTATACTTTTAAACAAGTGCTTTTCTTTTAAAACAACATCAAGTATACTTTTGAAACCCAAATAACTTACTCTTTTCAAAACAAGTAACCTATACTTAAATCAAGTTACTTCTCTTCGAAATCAAGTCGTTTATAAGTCAAGTCAAGTCTCTTATCTTTTAAAATCAAGTCGTTTAGCTTTCAAAATCAAAATTTTCTTTTATTCTCATAAAGTCGTTATAACTAACTTCCATAACGCCATTATAACACTTTATGTTTTAAACAAACAAATCCATTTCACACACGCGTCATCTACCGTACTATATAGTTCAACAATCACGTAAGAGTATAGGAAGAATCACATACCTCTTCGCTACAATCCATGGCTTGTCGAGTATGCGTGGCGTGAAGATCCACCATAATATTCACAATACATCTATCAACTTCTAGTTCTCTTCAGCATATTCTAAGTAAGCGGTTCCCTATTACGGAAAATTCGTGGCCTCCCCACATGCACATAAATAACCTCCTAACAAGGCCTGCTACGGCAAACAACTCAAAGGGGATTACACGTCTAACGGACGGGCAGTTACGCCTAACAATAATACTACAAGTTCACGTAAATACGGTCGATGTAAATCTGATTCAATCCTTTATAATCATCCTTCCAATATATCTTATACTCGATTCTAAACTACTCTGATATGTAATATCCAATTACAATAGGGGACACAAATCATTACCTCGATAATGTCACGACCCGTTCGGGGCCGTGTTGGTGTCACCGGGCACCCAGTAGTCATACATCAGTGTCGGCGAAATATAAAAGACATAGGCAGTTTATAAAATAAGACACGGTTTATGTGAGAAAACATCGCCTTTCGGCATATATATAAAAACATGGTTTTAGCGATTCATCCGATCTTGTACAACATGACTCTGGACCTAAGGAAAATATACAACTATGGCGGGGCGGGGCCCGCCATACCTGGCCCAACAAAACTACCTACAGCGGGAGATCATACCCAAAAGTAGAGCCTCGGAGAAGATGGAGCTCACGACACGTATGAAAGGATCCTAAGGATGCGGATCTAGCACTCTGCCTTTACTGCGGCATGACGCGGCCCAGAAAGAGTCGAGTACCAAGTATGTGAAACTATAAAGAATGAAATGAAATCAAAGTATTTAAAACCTTTTCCACAAATACAATCAGTTCAATTGCACATAGTGCCCACATCCAAACAACAACATGATAATAGGAAAATTATGCAGTCTATTCTAGGCGCGAATGATCAGCGCAAGGCGATCGCCCGTAGTATCGTGCGTGCCTAGTCTCGACTTCCATGATGCGTCATAGGTCCGCGCATTGACCGCGTGAGGTATCCGCCGCGTCGGGGCAGCCAACCCCGGCATCCGCCTAGGCTCCCGCGGCCGCATAGCCTCGAGACCGCGTAGTCTCAACGGACCGCGCAGAGGAATCCCGCGTCAAGCTAAACACCGGAATGATCAATCACGGAGCATACCGCGCTCGCGTAGTCTCGGAACATGCGTAGGCCGTATAGACCGCATCAAGGGCAAGCCCTCGGTATAACGATCGAGGGTAGGTGATACAATAACGATTACAACGGACTTACGGTTAACAACGTAAGCGCAATGAGAATGACCCGCTTTACGGCGTTTCAAGATACTAACACAGTAGCATCATAATATGTCTACTTATCAAACAAATCTTACTACACACTTAACTGAGAAATCAATACAAGGCTTTTATAAACAAACAAGTAAACAATTCTTTTTATCTTTCTTAAGTTGTTATACCTAACTTCCCATAAAGCTTAACTCTTGCTTTTGTTTTAAAACCAAATAGTTCTCTTCAAAATGATTCTTTTGAAATGCTTATTATTCGTGCTTAAGCCAGGCATTAAGTATTATTCAGCTTAAGCCGTGAGGCATTGCCGTAAGTATTATTCGCTTAACATACGTACCGTACTATATATATTGTAAAATATCATGCTTTAGGAAGAATCACATACCTGAAAACCACCGCCAAGTTGAATATGTCGCAGAGAGTCACTATAATAGTCACGACATCTATCAAAGACTACTCAAGGTCATTCTAAACAGAGGGTTCACAATCCTACGGAAAGTCGGGCGTGACTTCCACTGCTGAGCTATATAAGTTCATGAAAACAGTCCTATAAGCATAGTTCAATTATTCTTCTTTAAACCCCTCTGTGATAACAGATCAATTCTATTCTGCAATATTCTTCTAAGTATTTATACTTATTCTTATACTACAATAGTAAGTATTCTCTAATTCAAAAGAGGGTTAGGATTAGTTACCTCGGTAAGCCCAATAATATCCTAGATAAAGTCGCGCCTGAGCAAGGTTTTGCTCCTAAGTTGTATGCTCCAAGGAAACCTTAGAAGTTCTTCACAACTTCTACTAAGTACTAAGGGATTTGGGCTAGGGTATTTTGGGCATTATAACAATACAAGAAGGAAACTTTTCTACCAAGGGAGGGGGGTAGATTTCGGCTAGGCTAGGGGTAGGCCCTACCAAACTTCACTGAGGAGGAGGAGTGTTTGGACGAACAAGGCTCAAGGGAGAGGAGAGGATTTTCAAGACTTGGAAAGATTTGTGGATGAAGAATTCTTCATCTTAAGGGGGGTATTTATAGGTCAAGAAGTGGCCAACCAATGGCCAAGATTAAGACAAGTGCAAGGCAAGTGTAGGGTGAAGATTTACTCCACACAAATATCCTACCAACTCCTTGAATTGTGCACAAGGCACAAAAAACGTGCAACACTAAGTCCAAATCGTCCAAATGGACGATTTCAAGTCCATCAATCGAGGGTGACAAGTGTCGCTTCCGCTGTCCAAAATGTTTCGTCTCTCGGAAAAATCCGCAAAAATTAGAAATGGCATAGCCGAATTTACCCTACGAAAGTGTGGAAGCGTTTCGTCGGAAAACTATTCGCTTTGTGAGTTGTGCCCAAAAATCGAGCCTAAACTTTAAGGCTAAACTTTTAGACGTATTTCCTTACGCATACTCCGAAATACGGTATAACATTCTCCCCTCTAGAAACATTCGTCCCGAATGTTCCTTCCCAAGACAGATAACGATAAGGTTCTTCATAACTTAAAGCAGTTTGCAAAAGCCACACACGGCCACAAAACAACACTTAGGCAAAAGCGATAACGAAAATTTACAAGTAGGAAAGTGAATTACACGGAGGTGTGGGGAATTGAGATACTTCGCCTCATGTCCTCCTCAGCTTCCCACGTCATCTCCTCCCTGAGCGCGTTCCGCCACAAGACTTTGTCGGAAGCCACGTCCTTGGTCCGCAGACGCCTAACCTGACGATCGACTATCGCTATGGGAATCTCCTCATCGATAACCCCTGGTCACACTGGACATCGCCAACGGGTGTACCCTAGATGGATCCTCGATACATCTCAAAGCGTAGATACGTGAAAACCGGATGCGCCTCAGATCTGTTATACCCGTATTTCGGTATATGCGTGGGGCGTGCGTAGAAAATTTGAACTTGAGAATTAGGCTTGGCGAATTAACTTTGTTCACAACACGGTTAGAGTCATTTTTCGACGAAGCGTTTTCCACGACTTTCGTATGGGAATTTCCGGCTATGTCATTTTAATTTTTGCGGATTTTTCCGAGGCGAAACATTTTGGACCAACAAGAGGCGACACTTGTCACCCTCTCATTGGAACCTTGGCGGAAATTGTGGTGGCGAAAGTGTGGCCTTTGTGGTCAAGGGTTGGTAGGATATTTTTGTGGTAGTTGGCTAGTGTGCACTTGGCAAGATCTTGGCCCTACACTTGCCTTGCACTTGGCAAGATCTTGGCCATTGGTTGGCCTTGGCTTGTCCTATAAATACCCTCTCCTGAAGACTTCTTCATCCTTAAATTTGCCTAAGTCTTGAAAGCTCTCTTTCTCCTTGTGAGGCCTTGGCGAGAGCCCTCTCCCCTTGGAGAGTCCCCACAGTGGGGTAGGCCGAGGGTAGACACCACTCCTTAGGGTGCTGGCGGGTACCCACAGCCTAGTAGTTTTCGTATAAATACCCACTCTTGTTAGAAATACTCTCAAAGTATTGTTATAATGCCCAAATTACCTTAGCCAGTATACCTTGTAGTATTCTAAGGTTATACTTATCTGAAAAGCCCGGAAATACTATTATACTTCCCTTAGTCACAAAACCAAACCCTAAGGAAAATCTCCATGGTTAGTTGGAGTAATAAGTAGAAGTTGGTTAGAACTTCTAAGGGTTGTTGGAGCGGGTTGGAGCGCAGAGTAGGAGCTAAACCTTGCTCGGGATCGACATTTAAACTCGGATAATTATGGGCTTATCGAGGTAAATATCTTGTCCTCTATTGTATTTGGAAATTACATGTTGTATGATTATATAGTTGAAGTATACTATATATAGGCGAACGTAGTTATCGCAATGTCTTTTGACTTAAGCTGAATAATAAGAAACCTTTTCAAAGAAGAGTCTTGTCGTATTTACATAAGGCGTATTACATTAGACTTGTGTAGCCTTTACGTGAGGTAGAATTGTGCGTCGGTTTAGGCGTATAACCCACTGGTTGGCTTGGTAGCGGCCCAGATTAGAGGAGGAGATTTCTGTTGCGGGGAGGTCTTTAGAATTTTACGTAGAATGTTCTACGAAGGGATCTAAATATTAATAAGCGCCTTGTGGCCTTATAGGTTGAGTACTACGGCGTGGCGCGATCTACTTGGCTTAAGGAGTAGCCGGCGGTTGGAAGTACTTGGGCGTTTTGCTATTAGTCGATACTCGTCGCGAGGTATGTGAACCTCTTCCTATCTCTTCTAGCATGATATGTGAACTATGTAGTACGGTGACGTCGTGTGCTAAATGTATTTGATTGGTTTAAAACATAAAGTGTTATAACGGCTTTATGGGAAGTTGGTTATAACGACCTTATGTTGGTAAGAAAATACTTGTGGGTTTTAAAGATAAGCGATTTGAACTATAAGCGGCTTATTATGTGTTAATAAAGAACTTGAAGTATTTCAAAAGATTTTGAATCATTTGAAAGAAGAAGTAATACTTGGTTTTTGAAAACTTAAGAGTTATACTAGCTTTATGGGAAGCTAGGTAATAACGGCTTAAGAATGTTTCTTGATTTGAAATCAGAATGTGTATCGACAAACCATGCGACGTTAATAAAAGGAAATGTTTTGTGATTAAGTATTATTAAAACCGGTAGAAACTTCCATCTGCATAGAAGCTAAGATGAGACAAAATGATATTTCTAGATCATGGTCTTGTAATAAGATTGTTATAAACAAGAATATCCTACTCACATATAAGGCTTATGTTTCTCGGATAGTTTAAATGAGAATTATATTCTTAAATGAATAAGACTATGAACTCTGAAACCTTTCTAAAGCAAGAAAGCGTGAACATTTGAAATTAGGCAAACTTGGGCGTTTGAGAAATAATGTTGTTACTTGATTTTACAAAGAGACGTGTTTTGCTTTACTTCAAAAGATAATCACTCTAGTTTTCATATACTACGTATTGTGTGACTTTTGTAAACGTAATATATCTTTTAAAAGATAATGTATGAAGTACTTTGGGAATAGATACTCGATCTTGTTAATCATATAATAGAATGTACCTTGTGTGTATAATGGATTGTGTTGGTTTGTGATAGCCTTGTAATACCTTCGTGTTGATTTGATAAGTAATCATATTAGGATGCTACGTGTGTTAGTGATACGTGATGTTTGTGTAAAGGGTTTTCCCTTGATTATGCTTAGGTTGTTTAAGCGATAAAGCGTTATGTTGGTATTATACCACTCGCGTGTTCCGGGGTTAAGCGCCCTCCGTCTGGGGTAGACTCAGTGATGCAGGACCATGATTCGAGAATACCTCATGCGGGTCGGGGCCTATGCGGAGCTACGAGTTCGAGTTAGTGTGCGGCCTTTATGGTCATGCGATCTATGTGGCCATGCGGTGCGAGTCGGGCGATGCGGGAGTAGCTACCGATGCGGGGTTATACCTCATGCGGGCCTATGATCGGCCTATGCGGGCTGCGGGAGTTCGAGGCTAGACGCGCACATTTGATATTGCGGGCGGCGACGGCTTTGATCATGTGATGGTCAGAGCAGATATCATGATACATTTTATGACCTTGTTAGTCGTAGGTGTTAGTAGTCGGCTATGCCTTCGTCTTACCGTCTTTATTTTATTTGACACAGTGGGACTGTTGTTCATATGTATTCCTTGGTGCTTTTCTATCATTATTGCGGTGAGGAAGGTATTCCAGGCATGATTGATGTTGTGGGCGTGAGACCCATTGTTATATTAGTGATGACTTCGGCGTGAGTCACGACTTGATATATTGCTATTTATTGTGAGCGTAGTTTGGTTATCATACATGTCTCTGCTTTATATAGACTACTATGATTTCATTTCTGATATTTTGATTTCACATACTGCACTGTTATCTTGACCTCGCCCGAAGCTGCGTTCATCTGCGCGAGTAAAGGTACACGATCGTTGATCCTCGCTCTTAGGAGTCACGATTCGGCGTTAGGAAACTCGCGTTCCTCGGAGCTTATCTTGGTATAGTCCCTGTTATTTGTAGGTGTTTACATTCGAGGTATGGCGAACCTGTCCGTCGTTGTTGTCATATCATTCGTAAGTGCATGTAATCTTGTTGTGGCGGGGTTTGTAAAAAGATTAAAGCTATTCATTTGGAAAGAGTTGTTATTTATATATCTTGTGATGTCGTTTTAGTTGCTTTGTCTTCTTATTTCAACTGTCTTACATTGATTTCATGTATGTGTTTATGTTCGCTGATTACTCGATGTTATATCACTAGGGTGCGGGGTAAGACACGATCACGGGCAGGTTCGGTCGTGACAAAAGTGGTATCGAGCGATTAATCCTCGTAAAGTGTCTGAGGCCGTATCCGATGAGTCTTGATTATCGGTGTGTTGTGCACCGCGATGTCCCGGAGGCTATAGGATATTTAGGATTGGTTTCTATTCTTCTCACTCACGAGATCGTGCCTTAGAGCGGTGTTGTAAGTTGGACCTCTAACGTATTTCTTTCCACCGTTATGCCTCGCGTGAGGCAACCCGCCCGGAGGCAAAGCGGCAGAGGAGGCTGCGAGTAAGTCTGAGGGTTACGTGGGCGCAGGCCCAATCATCACACTGAGGTGGTGCTTCGTTCGGGAGTTTTGCGGCGTCACTAGCCCAGTGAGTTTGCGGCGCGGCGATTCTACTCTGCGGCCACGATGTTTGGACCTTGATTCCACGGCCAGGAAGCGAGAATATAGATTGCAAAAGACAACCACATTACTAGCTATGGATTTGGCTACGAGAGTGTACGATGTACCGCGAGTCTTGATGAATATCAACGAGAAGGTTGTGCAAGAGTAAGTTCTTGATTAGGCTTGAGCATGGCACGTATGCGGGCTTATCGCGTGAGCCAAGAAACGTGAGATCGGCGGGTTAACGAAGGGCGCGAAGAGGGGCGAGTAGCAAGGTCCTTTGGTAACTGCGGCGAGTCGCCTCGCGGCCGAATTAGATTATGCGCATCCACGGTCGCGAAAGGTCCTCGCGGGGTTCGGGGCGTTCGGGGTATCGCAGGAGTTGGTCGAGCTCGAGCTTAGGTTCCACGGCTACGTAGGTTCGGCCCGGCCGGATTGATTTTCTTTTTCCGGTGTTCACGCGGTGTGGCGTCATCGTCGGGAATGTCGTCTTTTAGATGGTACTTGTTGTACCTATGAACGTCCGGGTCTGATGTCGAAAGAGTGTCCTTGCGGGAGGACTTAGCCTTGAGATCGGTGGATAGTTAGTCATCTCCCTAGTTATCGCCCTGCGGGCGAGTTTGATTAGAACGACTAAGGGGTGAAGCGATAGATATAGATATATCCTTAACCTAGAGATCTGTATGTGTGATAAGGTGAGTATACCTTAAGTGCTATGTTACGATAGCGGTGTGTTAGTTGTGATTAGAAATCATGGTGGGTTAGCAGAGTAAGATATTGGGGATAGAGAAGGTGTGAGCCTTAGAGTTTTATACGTAGAGACCTTGAGGTAAGGCCGTCTCGAGTAAAAGATGTATTGTTTATGTTTGACCCTTATAGGAGTGCATAATGCACGTGAGTTATGTTGTGGGATTAGTCCACGAGTAGTGTGGAATGAAGAGGGTAGTTGAGCTAAGAAGACCTAGGTTTTCGTAACGTTATTAGTGAGAGTTTTCCTTGGAGCTGGCGTTTAGCGGCGTTGCGGGTCGGGTTGAGGCCGCGTTGCGGGTCAACCCGCGGCATGTTTGGTGGTGGGGTCAGTTTGTGGTGGTCGCTTGTGGTAGGTCGAGGGTGTTAGGCGAGTTTAGTTAACCAACGTATGAATTCGTGGATCGTTCGACGATGGTCGGGCGAGAGGTCACCGTCTTGTCTTCAGCAAAGACCGTTTACTCGGCGCAGGTTATGCGAGATGATATATCGAAAGGTTGTAAAGCTGCGAGGTGCCTACGCCGCCTTATGGCGACGGTGGAGCCAGTGCAGTGTTTTTGGTTTGGAAGTTTTACCAAGCGGGTTAAGAACTTCGGTGAGTCTCGGAATCGCGTTCGCCGCCGGGCGGTCGTGGATTTGAGGTAGTTGTGGGATTGTTGTCTCCTGTGGAGAGTATTTAAGCTACCATTTCGGTGTTAGTGTCGCCTTATAAAGCCTTGTAGGGCGGATGTGTAAGTCGCCGGTCGATTGGTTCGATGTTGGCAAGATTCAAATAGTTGGTTGAGGCTTGTTCCGGTATTGTGGATAGAGTAAAGCTTGTCTAGAAGAGGTTACGGCGGCTCGGAGAAATCGTGCGGATAATCGCGGCGCTTAGAGTTGAGTTGGCCGGTCGGTCTTCTTGAAGATACCACCGGTTTGGGTGTGACGAGTTTTGGAAAAGCAGAGGAACTTAGCCGAGTTACTTTGGGCCTTACGGATCTGTGCGAGTAGGCGGGTTGCCTATATGTTAGCTTTGCCGTCCGACTTAGGAGGCGATGCGTCCGGATCTTCGTATTGTTATGATCGGAAAGTATCGGAGATCCATCCGTCAGTGTTCCCGATTAATGATGACCACGTTAGAGATAGTAACCGAGTTTTGGAAATCACGATATAAATGTGGTAAGAGTTCGAGTGTCTGACGACCTCGGGGATCGCATGTAGTCCGGTACCATTTGTTGGGTCGCGGGTGACACTAGAACCTCGCGGCAAAGTGACAAAAGTGGTATCGGAAGAAGCGAGCATGTATGGCGAGCATAGATGTGATCATTTCTTTTGTAAGGAGAAGGTGCGAAGGAAGTATATTTTAGACCCGGAGAGGTGTTTGTGGTAATGTTAGAGTGTTTCCTCGTGGACTTGGATGTAAGTATTTTCGTGATTGTTTACGTGGCCATTGTGGGATTGTTTCGTAAGTATGGTAGTGAAGACTATCTTGGCGCACGTTTGTTTTGAGACTTAGAAGGAACATTCGGACGAATGTTTCTAAGAGGAGAATGTTATACCGTATTTCAGTATATGCGTGTCGTAGAAAATTTGAACTTGAGAATTAGGCTTGGCGAATTAACTTTGTTCACAACACGGTTAGAGTCGTTTTTCGAAAAGCGTTTTCCACACTTTCGTATGGGAATTTCGGCTATGTCATTTTTAATTTTTGCGGATTTTTCCGAGAGACGAAACATTTTGGACCAACAAGAGGCGACACTTGTCACCCTCTCATTGGAACACTCGCGGAAATTGTGGTGGCGAAGTGTGGCCTTTGTGGTCAAGGGTTGGTAGGATATTTTTGTGGTAGTTGGCTAGTGTGCACTTGGCAAGATCTTGGCCTACACTTGCCTTGCACTTGGCAAGATCTTGGCCATTGGTTGGCCTTGGCTTGTCCTATAAATACCCTCTCCCTTTGAAGACTTCTTCATCTTAAATTTGCCTAAGTCTTGAAGCTCTCTTTCTCCCCCTTGTGAGGCCTTAGCAGAGCCCTCTCCCACTTGGCCGGAGTCCCCCAGTGGGGTAGGCCGAGGGTACACCCCCTCCAGGGTGCTAGCCGTGGGGTACCCACTAGCCTAGTAGTTTTCGTATAAATACCCCTCTTGTTAGAAATACTCTCAAAGTATTGTTATAATGCCCAAATTACCTTAGCCAGTATACCTTGTAGTATTCTAAGGTTATACTTATCTGAAAAGCCAAATACTATTATACTTCCCTTAGTCACAAACCGAAACCAAGGAAAATCTCCATGGTTAGTTGGAGTAATAAGTAGAAGTTGGTTAGAATTTATAAGGGTTGTTTGGAGCGGGTCGGATCGCACGGAGTAGGATCTAAACCTTGCTCAGGATCGACATTTACACTCGGATAATTATGGGCTTATCGAGGTAAATATCTTGTCCCTCTATTGTATTTGGAAATTACATGTTGTATGATTATATAGTTGAAGTATACTATATATAGAATGAACGTAGTTATCGGCAATGTCTTTTGACTTAAGCTGAATAATAAGAAACCTTTTCAAAGAAGAATCTTGAATTGTATTTACATAAGACGTATTCTGATGAGACTTGTGTAGCCTTTACGTGAGGTAGAATTGTGCACGTCAGGTTTAGGCGTATAACCCCACTGGTTGGCTTGGTAGCGGCCCAGTTAGATGAGGAGATTTCTGTTGTTGCGGGGAGGTCTTCTTGAATTTTACGTAGAATGTTCTCTGAAGGGATCTAAATATTAATAAGCGCGTGGCCTTATAGGTTGAGTACTACGGCGTGGCGCGATCTACTTGGCTTAAGGTAGCCGAGCGGTTGGAAGTACTTGGGCGTTTTGCTATTAGTCGATACTCGTCGCGAGGTATGTGAACCTCTTCCTATCTCTTCTAGCATGATATGTGTGAACTATGTAGTGCGGTAGGCGTGCGTGTGCTAAATGTATTTGATTGGTTTAAAACATAAAGTGTTATAACGGCTTTATGGGAAGTTGGTTATAACAGCCTTATGTTGGTAAGAAAATACTTGTGGGTTTTAAAAGATAACTGATTTGAACTATAACTGGCTTATTATGTGTTAATAAAGAACTTGAAGTATTTCAAAGATTTTGAATCATTTCAAAGAAGAAGTAATACTTGGTTTTTGAAAACTTAAGAGTTATACTAGCTTTATGGGAAGCTAGGTAATAACGGCTTAGAATGTTTCTTGATTTGAATCGAATGTGTATCGAGAAACCACTGCAGCGTTAATAAAATGAAATGTTTTGACAGATTAAGTATTATTAAAACCAGTAGAAACTTCCATCTGCATAGAAGCTAAGATGAGACAAAATGATATTTCCTAGATCATGGTCTTTGTAATAAGATTGTTATAAACAAGAATATCCTACTCATATAAGGCTTATGTTTCTCAGATAGTTTAAATGAGAATTATATTCTTAAATGAATAAGACTATGAACTACGAAACCTTTCTAAAGCAAGAAACGTGAACATTTGAAATTAGGCAAACTTGGACGTTTGAGAAATAATGTTGTTACTTGATTTTACAAAGAGAAGTGTTTTGCTTTACTTGAAGATAATCACTCTAGTTTTCATATACTACGGGTATTGTGTGACTTTTGTAAACGTAACGTATCTTTTAAAAGATAATGTATGAAGTACTTTGGGAATAGATATTCGATCTTGTTAATCATATAATAGAATGTACCTTGTGTGTATAACTGGATTGTGTTGGTTTGTGATAGCCTTGTAATACCTTCGTGTTGATTTGATAAGTAATCATATTAGGACGCCACGTGTGTTAGTGATACGTGATGTTTGTGTAAAGGGGTTTTCCTTGATTATGCTTAGGTTGTTTAAACGATAAAGCGTTATGTTGGTATTATACCACTCACCGTGTTTAGGGGTTGGCGCCTCCGATGCGGGGTAGACTCGGCGATGCAGGACCATGATTCGAGAATACCTCATGCGGGTCCCGGGCCTATGCGAGCTACGAGAGTTCGAGTTAGTGTGCGGCCTTTATGGTCACGCGATCTATGTGGCCGTGCGGTGCGAGTCGGGGCGATGCGGGAGTAGCTACCCTCGATGCGGGTTATACCTCATGCGGGCCTATGAGGCGGCCTATCGCGGAGTGCGGGAGTTCGAGGCTAGGCAGCGCATTTGATATTGCGAGCGGCGACCGGCTTTGATCATGTGACGGTCTGACAGATATCATGATACATTTTATGACCTTGTTAGTCTTGTGGGTGTTAGTAGTCGGCTATGCCTTCGTACTTACCGTCTTGCTTATTTGGACACGGTGGGACTGTTGTTCATGTATTCCTTGGTGCTTTTCTATCATTATCGCCGGTGAGGAAGGTATTCCACGGGCATGATTGATGTTGTGGGCGTGAGACCCATTGTTATATTGAAGTGATGACTTGAGGCGTGAGTCCACGACTTGATATATTTGCTTATTTATTGTGAATCGTAGTTTGGTTATCATACATGTCTCCCGCTTTATATAGACTACTATGATTTCATTTACAGTATTTTGATTTCACATACTCGGTTTTGTTCTTGACCTCGCCCGGCTGCGTTACATCGCAGTAAAGGTACACGATGCGTTGATCCTCGCTCTTAGGGTCACGATTCTGCTTCATCGACCGGAGGATCGTGTGCCTTACCGGGCACCCTAGTGATACAACATCGAGTAATCAACGAACATAAAGCGATACAAGACATATTATGAAATATGAAACAATAACTGAGAAAAACTTGCCTTTCGGCGTATATGTAAATAACAACTTTTTCAACATGAGCAGTTTAATCCTTTTACAAACCACACTTGCAAGATTACTATGCACTCTAAGAATGATATGACAACAATGGCGGGACGGGGCCCGCCAAACCCACGAATGTAAACACTTACTACGACGGGGACTATACGGCGATAAGCCTCCGAGAAAGCGGAGCTTCCCAAATTTGACGTGACCACGAGAGCTAGGATCAACGACGGTGTACCTCAACTGCGGCATGAACGCGGCCCGAAGGAGGTCGATCTGACAACAAATGCGGTATGTGAAACTAAAAATACCGTAAATGAAATCATAATAGTCTATAAAGCGAGAGACATGTATGATAAGCAAACTACATCACAACAAATAAGCGATCGTGTCAAGTCGGGGACTCACGCCTCAAAGTTATCACAATAAAACCGTGCGGGGAAAGTGCGAAGGCATAGCCGACTACTAAGACCCACGATGCCAAAAATACCACAAAGCGTATCCGAGGTCTTTCTAGACGCACCACGTGATCGGCCGCCACTCGCCCGCAATATCAATGTGCGCGTCTATCCACGGAACTCGCGACTCGCATAGGTCACACGGACCGCGTGAGGTATTCCTCGAATCATGGTCCTGCATCACCGAGGTATACCCGCATCGGCGGCTAACCCTCGGTATCCGCCTAGGCTCCCGCAACCCGCATAGTCTCAAAAGACCGCATAGTCTCAACAGACCGCATAGGGAATCCCCCGCATCAGGCTAAACACCCGGAATGATCAATCCTGGAGCTACCGCACTCCGCATAGTCACGAGGACCGCATAGGCCGTAAAGACCCGCATCAAGGGTGGCAAGCCCTCGGTATAATAAGTCAAAGGGGGTATGTGATACAATAATAGTACAACGGGCTTAACGTTTAACAACGTAAGCACAACAAGAATGACCCCTTTACATCACGATCACACAAGATACTAACACACGTAGCATCCTAACATTTTCACTTATCACATCAACAAGAAAGTATTTACAAGGCTATCTCAAACCAACACAATCAAGTTATTCACACAAGGTACTTTAAGCTAACAAGTTCGGGTATCTACCCCTAAAGTACTTCATACATTAAATCTTTTAAAAGATCCGTTGCTTTCACATAAGTCACACAATACCCGTAGTATAAAATAGAGTGGTGTCTTTTAAATAAACCAAAACACTTACCTTTGTAAAATCAAGTAACAACATTATTTTCCAAACGTCCAAGTTTGCCTAATTTCAAATGTTCGCGTTTCTTATTTTAGAAAGGTTTCGTAGTTCATAGTCTTATTCATTTAAGAATATAATTCTCTTTTAAACAATCTGAGAAACATAAGTCTTATATGTGAGTAGGATATTCTTGTTTATAACAATCTTATTACAGCAGCCGTGATCTAGGAAATATCATTTGTCTCATCTTAGCTTACATGCGGATGGAAGTTTCTCTTGGTTTTAATAATACTTAATTAGTCAAAACATTTCCTTTTATTAACTGCGATGGTTTGTCGATACACATTCGATTTCGAAATCAAGAAACATTCTTAAGCCGTTATACCTAACTTCTCATAAAGCTAGTATAACCATAAGTTTTCAAAAACCAAGTATTACTTCTTCTTTCAAATGATTCAAAAATCTTTTGAAATACTTCAAGTTCTTTATTAACACATAACAAGCGCTTATAGTTCAAATCGATTACCTTTTAAAGACCACAAGTATTTTCTTACCAACGTAAAGGCTGTTATAACCAACTTCCCATAAAGCGTTATAACACTTTATGTTTTAAATCAATCAAATACGTTTATACGTATGCGTCTACCGTACTACATAGTTCACACATATCATGCTAGAAGAGATAGGAAGAGGTTCACATACCTCGCGACGAGTATCGACTAATAGCAAAACGCTCCAAGTACTTCCAGTCGGCTACTCCTTAAGCCAAGTAAATCGCGCCCACGTGGTACTTCAACCTATAAGGCCTGCGCTTATTAACATTTAGATCTCATCGTAGAACATTCTACCGAAAATTCGGAGACCTCCCCGCATGACGCAAATCTCCTCCTCTATCGGTAGGCCGCAAGCCAACCGGGGGTTATACGTCTAACCCTAGCGGGTACAATTCTACTCCACTGCACTACTACACAAGTATCTTTGTGTCTGACCTATGTAATTACAGTTGGTATTCTTCTTTAAATTCAAGCTTAAGTCGCGACATTGCGTAAGTATTACTCGGGCTTAAGTCAAAAGACATTGCGATAACTACGTTCGGTTCTATATATAGTATACTTCAACTATATATTCTAACAATATGTAATTTCCAATCACAATAGAGGACAAGATAATTACCTCGATAAGCCCATAATTATCCTAGTTTAAATGTCGATCTGAGCAAGGTTTAGCTCCTACTCAGTGCGCTCAGGCCGCTCCAAACAACCCTTAGAAGTTCTAACCAACTTCTACTTATGACTTCAACTACGGGTGAAGATTTTCCTTAGGGTTTCGGTTTTGTGACTGACGGAAGTATACTAGTATTTTCTGGGCTTTTCGTATAGGTATAACCTTAGAAGACACCCCGGTATCCGGCTAAGGTAATTTGGGCATTATAACAATACGTTTGAGCGTATTTCTACCAAGAGGGGGGGTATATTATACGAGAACAACACCCCTAGGAGGGGGGGTGAAGTCTCGGCCACCAGGCCACACAGTGGGGAGGGCTCTCGGCGAGGGAGGGACGAGAACAACAACAAGAGAGGGAGGATTTTAACACTTAGAGATTTGTGGAAAGGATGAAGAATTCATCAAAGGGAGAGGGTATTTATAGGTCAAGGGATGGTCAACCAAAGGCCAAGATTAAACCAAGTGTTAGGCAAGTGTAGGCTAGGATTTACTACACACAAATATCCTACCAACCCTTGACTTTAGCCAAGGCACAAACAACGTGCCTTACATAGCCTATTTCGTCCAATTGGACGATTTCAAGGCTCCAATTGGAGGGTGACAAGTGTCGCCCTCCCGTTGGTCCAAAATGTTTCGTCTCTCGGAAAAATCCATAAAAATACTAAATGACATAGCGAAAATTCCCTACGAAAGTCGTGGAAACGTTTGCGAAAAATGACTCTAATCGGGTGTTGTGAACAAATTTAATTCGGCGAGCCACTTTGCCTACTCAAGGCTTTAAACTTTTACGTGCGCCTCACGTACATACTGGAAATACGGGTATAACATTCTCCTCCTTAGAAACATTCGTCGAATGTTCCTTCTAAATCTCAAGACAAGCGCGCCAAGATAGTCTTCACCGCTATACTTACGAAACAATCTGCACACGCCACGTAAACACCCGCGCATACTTCTATCTAAGTCCACGAGGAAAACACCTCTAATCATCACCACAAAACACTTCTCACCGGGTCTAAAATATACTTCGCCAGCTTCTCTTTACAAAAGAAATGATCACATCTATGCTCGCCATACATGCTCGCTCTCTCTTTACTGTCGTAGATACCACTTTGTCACTTTGCACGAGGCATTAACCTTCTCAGCGACCCAACAAATGGTACCACTTTTGTCACTTTGTCGCGAGCCTTGCTCGACGATCCAACAAATGGTGCCGGGCGCTTGCGATCGGAGGATGTCGTACACTCGAACTCATACCACGTTCGATCGGCCGGTATCAAAACTGGGTTACTATCTCTAACGTGGTCATCATTAGCGGGAACACTCGGATGGATCTTCGATACTTCCCGAACATCACAATACGAAAGGACGGACGCTTTGCCTCTACGTCCGGACGACAAATGCTAACATATAGGCAACGGCCTATCCTTCACATGAACTCACAAAGGCCCAAAGTAACTCGGGCTAAGTTCCCTGTTTTCCAAAACTCGTCGCACCCAAACCGGGTGGTACCTTGAAGACCGGCCGTCAACTGAACTCTAAGCGTCGTCGCCGATTATCATACGATTTCTCGAGCTTCGTAACTTCTTCTAGTCAAGATTCTCACTATCCACATTCTGTGGAACAAGCTGAACCAGTATGCGAACCTTGCCAACATCGAACCAATCGGACAACTTACACTTCCGCCCTTACAAGGATTCATAAGGCGATATCCAACACCGAAATGGTAGCTTAAACACTCCTTCAAGGAGACAACAATTCGCAACTATCCACGAAATCAAACATCGGCAGGCGAATGTGGTCTGAGACTCACTGAGTTCCTATCCTTGCACGGTAAAACTTTTAGAAAGCGAAAATAGCCACACGGGCTTCATGCGACATAAGGTGAAGGTAGGCACCCGT
The DNA here is from genome assembly GCA_029844215.1 of Przewalskia tangutica. Lineage (NCBI taxonomy): Eukaryota > Viridiplantae > Streptophyta > Magnoliopsida > Solanales > Solanaceae > Przewalskia > Przewalskia tangutica. The sequence continues at coordinate 72,296 of JAQGDG010000619.1, forward strand.
GCAGCCTTTCAACCTTTGGATAACTCAACACGGCCGAGTAAACGGTCGCCAGAAGAACACGATGGGCTGCCCCATCGGCCCGACCAGTCGACGCGTCCACGAACTCGTCTGTTGGTTAACTAAACTTGGGCCTAACACCCTCACAACCCTAACACAAGGCGGGACCACCACAACCTGACCCCACCACCAAACCTACGCGGGTTGACCAACGTGGCCTAAACCCGACCGGCGCACAATACTAGCTCCGATCCGAACAATCTCACTAATCACGTTTCGAAAACCTAGCGGTCTTCTTAGCTCAACTACCCCCTTTCATTCCACACTACTAGGGACCTATCAACATAACTCACGCACTATGCACTTCCGATAAGGGTCAAACATAACACTACACCTTTTCTCGAGATGGCCTCACCTCTAAGGTCTTTACGTAAAAAGCTCTAAGGCTCATACCTTCTCTATCCCCCAAAATCTTACTCGGTTAAACAACCATGATCTAATCACGACTAACACACCGCTATCGAACATAGCACTTAAGGTATACTCACCTTATCACACATCTTGATCTCTGAGGTTAAAGATATATCTATATCTCTTTCTTCACTCCCTTAGTCGTTCTAATCAAACTGCCTGTAGGCGCATAGCTAAGGAAGGTGACGAACTACCCACCGTGCGAAGGCAAAGTCCTCCTACTAGGTCACCCATTCGACACATGGCCACGGCCGCGGTACAACAAGTACCAACTAAAAGGCGACATTCCGGGATGGCGTGCATCGCGTGAGCGGAAGCCACAGGTTGACCCGACTCCTGCGTACCCGAGCGTCTTGAACCCGTGGAGGACCTCTTTACGCAGTGGGCGTGCATAATCTAATCCACGGTGAGGTGACTCGCCTAGAAAGTTACCAAGGACCTGCTGCTCGCCTCTTACGTTGTCGCCGTTAACGTCGATCTCTACGTTTTCTCGACTGCTGCGCATAAGCCCGCATACGAGCCATGCTCGAAGCCTAGCGAAGAATTACTCTTGCACAACCCTCTCTTAGATAGTCATCAAAACGTGGTACATCGGTATACTCTCTGGTAGCCAAATCCATAGCTAGTAACGGTCGTCTTCTTGCAATCTAAAGTCACTTGTTCGATCGTGGGCGAAGGTTCATATATCATGGCGCGATGAGGCATCTGCCGCCGTACTAAACTTCTTTGGGGCTAGTGGCGTCGCAGAACTCCCGAATGAAGCACTACCCTAGGTAATGATTGGGCTGTGCCCTCGCCACCCTCCGAACTCTACTCGCAGCTCCGCCGCGCGCGCCTCACTGGGCGGGTTGCCTACGCGGAGGCATAACGGTGAGAAAGAAATACGTCGGAGGGTCCAACTTACAACAGCTCTAAGGCACGATCTCGAGTGAGAAGAATAGAAATCAATCATAAATACCCTATAGCCTCACGATTATTGGTGTGGTGCGCAACACCGATAATCAAGACTGCTTGGATCTGATGCGTAGACACTTTCCGAGGATTAATCGCTTGATACCACTTTTGTCACGACCGATTCGGGCGTGGTAGTGCCTTACCGGGCACCTAGTGATACAACATCGAGTAATCAGTGAACATAAAGCGATACAAGACATATTATGAAATATGAAACAATAATCGAGAAAAACTTGCCTTTCGTATATGTAAATAACAACTTTTCAACATGAGCAGTTTAATCCTTTTTACAAACCCTACCCAGCGATTACTACGGACCTCTAAGAATGATATGATAACAATGGCGGGACGGGGCCCGCCAAACCCTGAATGTAAACACTTACTACGACGGGGACTATACCACCGATAAGCCTCGGAGAAGCGGAGCTTCCCAATGGCTGTGACCACGAGAGCTAGGATCAACGGCGGTGTACCTCGACTGCGGCATGAGCGGCCCGAAGGTCGATCTGAGTGCAGAGTATGTGAAACTAAAAATACGTAAATGAAATCATAATAGTCTATAAAGCAGAGACATGTATGATAAGCAAACTACATCCACAATAAATAGCGATCGTGTCAAGTCGGGGACTCACGCCTCAAAGTTATCACAATAAAACCGTGCGGGGCAAGTGCGAAGGCATAGCCGACTACTAAGACCACGATCAAAAATACCTGGCGTATCCGAGGTCTTTCTAGACCGCACCACATGATCGAAGGCGGCCACTCGCCGCAATATCAATGTGGCGTCTATCCACTGGAACTCTCGCAGCTCGCATAGGTCACACGGACCCACATGAGGTATTCCTCGAATCATGGTCCTGCATCGCCGAGGTATACCGCGTCGAAGGCGGCTAACCCTCGGTATCCGCCTAGGCTCCCGCAACCCGCATAGTCTCAAAAGACCGCATAGTCTCAACAGACCGCATAGGGAATCCCCCGCATCAGGCTAAACACCCGGAATGATCAATCCTGGAGCTACCGCGCTCGCGTAGTCACGAGGACCGCATAGCCGTAAGACCGCATCAAGGGTGGCAAGCCCTCGGTATAATAAGTCAAAGGGGGTATGTGATACAATAATAGTACAACGGGCTTAACGTTTAACAACGTAAACACAACAAGAATGACCCCTTTACATCACGATCACACAAGATACTAACACACGTAGCTTCCTAACATTTTCACTTATCACATCAACAAGAAAGTATTTACAAGGCTATCTCAAACCAACTCAATCATGTTATTCACACAAGGTACTTTAAGATAACAAGTTCGGTATCTACCCTAAAGTACTTCATACATTAAATCTTTTAAAAGATCCGTTGCTTTCACATAAGTCACACAATACGTAGTATAAAATAGAGTGGTATCTTTTTAAATAAACTAAAACACTTACCTTTGTAAAATCAAGTAACAACATTATTTTCCAAGCGTCAAGTTTGCCTAATTTCAAATGTTCGCGTTTCTTATTTTAGAAAGGTTTAGTAGTTCATAGTCTTATTCATTTAAGAATATAATTCTCTTTTAAACAATCGAGAAACATAAGTCTTATATGTGAGTAGGATATTCTTGTTTATAACAATCTTATTACAATGGTAGTGATCTAGGAAATATCATTTTGTCTCATCTTAGCTTCTATGCGGATGGAAGTTTCTCTTGGTTTTAATAATACTTAATTAGTCAAAACATTTCCTTTTATTAACGCCGCAGTGGTTTGTCGATACACATTCGATTTCAAATCAAGAAACATTCTTAAGCCGTTATACCTAACTTCCCATAAAGCTAGTATAACTCTTAAGTTTTCAAAAACCAAGTATTACTTCTTCTTTCAAAATGATTCAAAAATCTTTTGAAATACTTCAAGTTCTTTATTAACACATAACAAGCCAGTTATAGTTCAAATCAGTTACCTTTTAAAAACCACAAGTATCTTCTTACCAACATATAATTTTGTTATAACTAACTTCCCATAAAGCGTTATAACACTTTATGTTTTAAATCAATCAAATACGTTTACACGTATGCGTCTACCGTACTACATAGTTCACACATATCATGCTAGAAGAGATAGGAAGAGGTTCACATACCTCGCGACGAGTATCGACTAATAGCAAAACGCTCCAAGTACTTCAAACCGTCGGCTACTCCTTAGCCAGTAGATCGCGCCACACGTAGTACTTCAACCTATAAGGCCACAAGGCGCTTATTAACATTTAGATCTCATCGTAGAACATTCTACCGAAAATTCGACCTCCCCATGACAGCGCAAATCTCCTCCTCTACAGTGGCTACCAAGCCAACCAGGGGGGTTATCCGTCTAACCCTAACGGCTACAATTCTACTCCACGGTACTACTACAAGTCTCATGTCTGATACATGTAATTACAGTTCAGTATTCTTCTTTAAATTCAGGATTAAGTCGCAAGACATTGCCGTAAGTATTATTCAGGCTTAAGTCAAAAGACATTGCCGATAACTACGTTCAGTTCTATATATAGTATACTTCAACTATATATTCTAACAATATGTAATTTCCAATCACAATAGAGGGACAAGATAATTACCTCGATAAGCCCATAATTATCCTAGTTTAAATGTCGATCCCGAGCAAGGTTTAGCTCCTACTCGTGCGCTCAGGCCGCTCCAAACAACCCGAAGTTCTAACCTAACTTCTACTTATGACTTCAACTACGGTGAAGATTTTCCTTAGGGTTTCGGTTTTGTAGCGGAAGTATAATAGTATTTTACGGGCTTTTAGATAGGTATAACCTTAGAATACAACAAGGTATACTACTAAGGTAATTTGGGCATTATAACAATACTTTTGAGAGTATTTCTACCAAGAGGGGGTATATTATACGAGAACAACACCACTAGGAGGGGTGAAGTCTCGCCACAAGGCAGCCACAAGGAGGGCTCGGCGGGGAGGGGCGAGAACAACAACAAGAGAGGGGAGGATTTTAACACTTAGAGATTTGTGGAAAGGATGAAGAATTCATCAAAGGGAGAGGGGTATTTATAGGTCAAGGGATGGCCAACCAAAGGCCAAGATTAAACCAAGTGTTAGGCAAGTGTAGGGCTAGGATTTACTACACACAAATATCCTACCAACCCTTGACTTTAGCCAAGGCACAAAAAACGTGCCTTACATAGCCTATTTCGTCAATTGACGATTTCCCACCAATTGGAGGGTGACAAGTGTCGCCCTCGCTGGTCCAAAATGTTTCGTCTCTCGGAAAAATCCGCAAAAATACTAAATGACATAGCCGGAAATTCCCCTACGAAAGCTGTGGAAACGTTTCGCCGAAAAATGACTCTAATCGGGTGTTGTGAACAAATTTAATTCGGCCAAGCCACTTTGCCTACTCAAGGCTTTAAACTTTTATACGTACGCCCTCACGTACATACTCTGGAAATACGGGGTATAACATCAGCGTTGGGAAGCTCCGTTCCTCCGGAGGCTTATCTTGGTATAGTCCCCTGTTGTTGTAGGTGTTTACATTCAGGTATGACGGCCCCGTCGTTGTTGTCATATCATTCGTAGAGGTCTATAGTACTGTTGTGGGCAGGGTTTGTAAAAAGGATTAAACTGTTCATTTGGAAAGAGTTGTTATTTATATATACCTTGTGTAATCGCTTTTAGTTGCTTTGTCTTCTTATTTCACGTCTTACATTGATTTCATGTATGTGTTTTATGTTCCGATTACTCGATGTTGTATCACTAGGGTGCGGGGTAAGGCACGATCCAGGCGGTTCGGTCGTGACAAGATTGGAAGCGCGATCCAACTCATAGGCAACCTTGCCTACCTGCGGACAATCTAAACGGCCCAATGTACCTTGGTGAGTTTCCTTCTTCCGAATCTCATCACACCGCCGTGGGTGAAACCTTTAGAAAACCCAATCATGAACCTCGAACTCAAGATGCCGACGACGATGATCTCGCATACGACTTGCCGACTCGAGTATCAACGGCCGCCTCGAATAAGCTTCACCTTATCCACCGCTGCACCAAATCTGGTCCCACTGCGCCCACATCGAACCAACCTATAGGCGACCTGCCATCCTTACAAGGCCTCATGGCGCCCCGAATCTTTGGGTGGTAGCTATTATTGTACGCGAACTCAACTAGAAGCAAATGATCCTCCCAACTACCGAAGTCAATAACACAGCTCGCAGATATCCTCAAGAGTTCGGATAGTGCGCTCTGCTGTCCGTGCATGCGGGATGAAATGCGATTCGTGCTCACTGCGTCCCTAAACCTCTCGAAGGACCTCCGAGTTAGCGAACCGGGCTCCTGTGCGATATGATCGACGTAGGGACTCCATGCGATCGGCGATCTCTCGGATGTAAAGTCCGCATAATCCTCGATCGAAAAAGTCGTCGACGGGAAGAAAGTGGGCTGATTTAGTCACCGCCGACGATAACCCATATAGAATCATGTCTCCTCTGAGTGCGAGGTAATCCTGTGATGAAGTCCATGTTGATTACCTCCCACTTCCAGGTCGGGATCTCTATCGCCTGTAACAAACCACCAGGCCTCTGGTGCTCTACCTTCACCTGCTGACAACACGGGCACTGAGCTACGAACTCTGCAACGTCCCTCTTCAAGCCATCCCACCAATACACAGATCTAAGGTCGTGGTACATCTTGGTCGCCCCCGGATGGATAGAGTAATGCGCTATGTGCTTCCCAAGAACTCACAAGTCTGAAACATCTGGGACACACAACCTACCCTCAAACCTTAGCACCCATCAGGTGCTACCTCAAAAGGACCCTTGCCCTCACGAAGAGCTGTATCACGATATCGAATCAAAGCTGGATCCTCGAACTGTTGCCTCTTCACCTCCTCGACGATGGAAGACTCGGCAACCTCACGAACTCTAACCCATCGCTATCGTAATCAATCAAACGGACACCAAAGCTCGCTAATCGATGCAAATCACGAACCATGTCCCTCCTCTCTAGCTGCATATCGATAGGCTCCCATCGACTACGACTAAGGCATCCGCACAACATTGGCCTTCCCGGGTGGTACAGATATCAACATCGTAATCCTTAAGCAACTCTAACCACCGCCTGCGCCGTAAGTTCGACTCCTGCGGTGAAGATATACTGGAGGCTCTTGTGGTCTATATAAATATCCACGTGAACCCCATACAAATAGTGTCTCCAGATCTTCAAAGCGTGAATCACAGCTGCCAACTCTAAATCATGGGTGGGGTAGTTCCTCTCGTGTTTCTTGGGTCGGGATGCATATGCTATAACCCCGCCATGCTGCATCAACACACATCCCAACCCGATGCTCGACGTATCAATATACTACATAACCATCCGACCTCCGGAAAGTAAGAACGGGCGGCCGTCGATCTCTCTTTCAAAGAATCGAAACCACCACAAGCATCACCATCAAACTTGGCCTTACGAGTCGGCTAGTCAAAGTGCGTAGATAGAAGCAAACCTCTCTACGAACGTAGATAATATCTGCAAGGCCGAGCTGCGAACCTGCTGCCGGAGTAGTAGGTCTAGGCAACTCCGAGTGCCTCGATCTTGCCGTATCTACGAATACCATCGGCCCGACAATGTGCCCAGAAAAGCCACGAAGTTAACCAAAACTCACATTTGGAAAACTTGGCGTCTAATCGTTGGTCGGAGAATCGGCCAAGATCGCCGAATGCTCCGCGTGCTCGCTCTGGCGAGAATAAACCAAGATATCATCGATGAACACTATCACAAACGCGTCCAAAAATGGTTTGAACACTCGGTTCATCAAATCCATGAATACCACCGGAGCATTGGTCAACCAGACATGACCACTGAACTCATAATGCGTCACGTCCGAATGCGATCTAGGGACATCCACCTCTCGACACGAACGATGATAGCGATCGCGGATCAATCTTGGAGAAACATCTCGCGCCAATGGTCGAACAAATCATCAATCACAGGAAGGGGGTATCATTCTTAATGGTCACCTTGTTGGTGCATGTAGTCAACACATGCGCGGCCCCGCCCTTCTTTTTCACGAACAATCTGGCGCCTGGGAGAAACACTAGGTCCGATAAAACCCTTCTCCAGAAATCTCGGTGGTCCTTGACTCTCTCAACTCGGCAGTGCCATTCTCGTATGGCGGAATGGAAATAGGCCAGTGTCCGCAACACATCTATACAAACTTCGATCTCCTCTCGGGAGGATACCGGAGGTCGTCTGAAACACGTCTGGGAATTCTCGACCATCGGCGATGAAAATCTGGTACCGCAGCCTTGATATCAAACACCCGAACGAGATGGTAGATATACCCTTCGCACTATCTTCCTAGCCTTGAGGTAGGAAATAAACCTACCCGCCGGCGATACTGGTGCTCCCACTCAACCAATGGCTCGTGAAACGGAACCGTACTACTCTCTCTCTGCGGTCTACATTGGCGTAGCGAAGCTAGTCAATCCATCCCATGATCACGTCGAAGTCAATCATCTCAACTCTATCAGTCGGCTGGGTCCGACGTAAATAGTCACGGGACAAGCTCTATATACCCGCGAGCTACCACCGAATCACCCATCTGGTGTAGCTACCTCGAAAGTGTCTATGGACTCGAGATCTATCCCTATCCTACTAGCAACAAGGGAGATATATGGGGCCAGTAGAACCCGGATCTATCAAAGCATACACATCAAACCGAGCGATAAGGTACGTGGCGACATCGGTGAGGCCTCCGATCCCTTGTCGGTGGACAAAGCATAAATGCGGTTACGAGGACCGCCAGAATCTGACGCGCCACGACCTCTGCGCGACCGCTGGTCCATGAGTACTGCCTCGGCGAGTAGCTGTCGAGGATGAAGAAGCGTAGCACTTGAGACCGGCCCCTACTACAGCGCCGCCCGGTCGGACAAACTCGCGAAATGACCTGCGCCACAAGTATAGCAGCTCCGGTCTGGCCCGAATGGTATCTACCACAACGGGCACACCGGACCTCGAGCGGTTAGCACTGCTACCACAAATCCGAAGTCTGGGGCCCGACACGCTCCCATCGCTCTGCTGTACGAAAATGAGTAGGGCGCTCTGCGCGGTGTGGTGTAAATCTGGACCTCGATGCCGCCCACCACGAGAACCACCAAAAGAACGGCTGTCTTGGCCTTCTGCTGGCGATATCGCTCTGCCGTGGTCTCTACGCTCGCGCATCCTAGTGCATGAGCTGCATACGGGTTATGTCCATGCTCGTGAAGGACACACGCGAGACTTCGGCCGTGTAATCATCTAGCCCAGTGACATAGCGATGCACCGGTCCTCCATATCTGCAACGGTCGCGAGGGACATATCGAGCAAAGAATCAAACTCGACATTGTACTCCTCGGCTGCGTCCTCCTGTCTCAAAGAACAAGAATCTATCGGCTCGTGCCCTCACCATCTGCGGAGGCGAAGTGTGTGAAAAAGCCTCAAAACTCATCCCATACTGCGAGTGCATGCTCTCCCGAAAGCTCGTGAATCAAACCAATCGGCTGCGGTATCACGCGGCCGTGCGAACCGAATATCGCGGACTCGGTCTGAAGCCTTGATCACCCGCGTGATCTGCGGTGACGGATGAACTCCTGCGGATCATCCTCGGCCTCGACCAGTAAAACTCGGGCGGGCTCTGACTAAGGAAATCCGTGATCTCAAACTATACGCCTCGGGTGCACACGGTGCGGATCGAGCTGGCTGAACTGCCGCGTCGGCCTATCTCGTATCGGCCTGACTCTAGCCAAAGCCGGGCCATCTCTCAGAGCCCTAACTCTCCGCCCGGTGTGGGGCGGGAGGTGTGGGTGCGTGGTCTCTGGGGGGCGGCGGCGTCATAGAACTCGCCGTCTGGTATAGACGGGCACGAGCCCTCGTGACTCTGGGTGTCTGCTAGCGCCTCACTCGGCCTTGCGCCGCCCGGGCGGGTTGCCTTACGTGGAGGCATAATCATACGAGGAAAGGAATACGTTAGAGGTCCAACCTATAACACGCTCTAAAGCACGATCTCGGAATGAGAAGAATGGAAACAATCCTAAATATCCTATAGCCTCACGATTATTGGTGTAGTGCAACACGATAATCAAGACTCTACTAGATACGGTGCATAGACACTTTCCAGGATTAATCGCTCTGATACCACTTTTGTCACGACCCGTTCAGGGCGGTTGGTGATGCCAAGGGCACCCAAGTAGTCATACATCGTAGTAATCGGCGGAAATATAAAACAAGACATGAAACAGTTTATAAAATAAGACCACGCTTTATGAGAAAACATCGCCTTTCGGCATATATATAAAAACATGGTTTTAGCGATTACATCCGAATCTTGTACAACATGACTCTGCACCTCTAAGGAAAATATACAACTATGGCGGGACGGGGCCGCCATACCACCTGGATACAAAACTATCTACAACAGGAGATCATACCCAAAAGTAGAGCCTCCGAGAAGATGGAGCTCCGACACCAACGCAAAGCGATCTAAGGATGCGGATCTAGCACTGCTTGCCTTTACTGCGGCATGACGCGGCCCAGGAGGTCGATGACAAGTACCAAGTATGTGAAACTATAAAGAACTGAAATGAAATCAAAGTATTTAAAACCTTTTCACAAATACAATCAGTTCAATTGCACATAGTGCCACATCACAAACAACAATAGTAATAGGAAAACTGTAACAGGTCTATTCTAGGCCGCGAATGATCGAAGCAAGGCCAATCGCCCATAGTATCATTCTGCGTGCCTAGTCCTGGACTTCCACCGCATAGGTCACATGCGCACTCCGCATGAGGTATTCCGCATCGGGGCAGACCCGGCGTCCGCTGAGCTCGCAGCCCGCATAGCCTCAAAGACGTAGTCTCAGCGCATAGAATCCCGCGTCAAAGCTAAACACCGGAATGATCAATCCGGAGCATACCATTGCTCGCATAGTCTCACAGAACCGCATAGCCGTATAGACTGCGTCGAGGGGCAAGCCCTCGGTATAACAAATCGGGGTAGGTGATACAATACGATACAACGGACTTGCGGTTAGCAACGTAAGCACAAGAATGACCCTTTACAACATTTCAAGATACTAACACATGTAGCATCATAATATGTCTACTTATCAAACAAATCTTACTACACTTAACAGAAATCAATACAAGGCTTTTACAAACAAACAAGTAAACAATTCCTTTTTATCTTTCTTAAGTTGTTATACCTAACTTCCCATAAAGCTAGTATAACTCTTAAGCTTTTTGTTTAAAAACCAAATAGTTCTCTTCATAAAAATGATTCAAGATTCTTTTGAAATGCTTTCATTCTTTATTATTCAGCTTAAGTCGAGGCATTGTAAGTATTATTCAGCTTAAGCGTGAGGCATTGCCGTAAGTATTATTCGCTTAACATATATCGTCTCACCGTACTATATATATATTGTAAAATATCATGCTTTAGGAAGAATCACATACCTTCAGTGAAATAAACCACCGCCAAGTGAATATGTCGCGCGGCAGAGTCACTTTATAATAGTCACATCTATCAAAGACTACTCAAGGTCATTCTAAATGAGGGTTCACAATCCTATGGAAAGTCGGGCAGACTTCCTACCCATGAGCCATATAAGTCTCACGTGAAAATATTCTATATAAGCATAGTTCAATTATTCTTCTTTTAAACCCTTCTTGTGATAACAGTTCAATTCTATTCTCGATATTCTTCTAAGTATTTATACTTATTCTTATACTACAACAGTAAGTATTCTCTAATTCAAAAGAGGTTAGGATTAGTTACCTCGGTTCCAATAATATCCTAGATAAAGTCGCGCTGAGCAAGGTTTTGCTCCTAAGTTGTATGCTCGAAACCTTAGAAGTTCTTCACAACTTCTACTAAGTACTAAGGGATTTGGGCTAGGGTATTTTGGGCATTATAACAATCAAGAAGGCAACTTTTCTACCATGAGGGGGTAGATTTCGGCTAGGCTAGGGGTAGGCCTCGCCAAACTTCACGCTGAGGGGAGGAGTGTTTGGACGAACAAGGCTCGCGGAGAGGAGAGGATTTTCAAGACTTGGAAAGATTTGTGGATGAAGAATTCTTCATCTTAAGGGGTATTTATAGGTCAAGTGGCCAACCATGGCGAATTAAGACAAGTGCAAGGCAAGTGTAGGGTGAAGATTTACTCCACACAAATATCCTACCAACTCCTTGACTTGTGCACAAGGCACAAAAACGTGCAACTAAGTCCAAATCGTCCAAATGGACGATTTCAAGTCCATCAATGGAGGGTGACAAGTGTCGCCCTCGTTGATCAAAATGTTTCGTCTCTCGGAAAAATCCGCAAAAATTAGAAATGGCATAGCCGGAATTTACCCTACGAAAGCTGTGGAAACGTTTCGTCGGAAAACTATTCGCTTTGTGAGTTGTGCCCAAAAAATCTTCCAAGCCTAAACTTTAAGGCTAAACTTTTTGTACGTATTTCCTTACGTACATACTCTGGAAATACGGGGTATAACAGATAAGCCCAAAATTATCCAAGATTATATGTCGATCCTGAGCAACGTTTAGCTCCAAATCCTTACGCTCCAACCCGCTCCAAGCGACCCTTAGAAGTTTCTAAACAACTTCTCTTAACACTTCAATCAAGCTAGGAAGATTTTTCTAGGGTTTCACTTTGCGACTATTGGAATAAAGTAGTATTTCCGAGCTCCTAGTATTGAAATAACTTTGGAATATAACTAGGGATACTAGGCTAAGGTATTTGGGATTATACAATAATACTTGAAGTATTTTCTACAAGTGGGGAGGGGCGAAACAAGGCTAAAGGGAGGAGTATTTGCTTTGGAAAGCAGTGTGGGATGAAATTGTCTTCAACTTAAGGGGTATTTATAGAACAAGGGTCAAGATCTATGCAAGTGTGTGGTCAAGATTGGGCCATGTGTGTGTGGGTCCCACCATACCACGGCCAACTAAATTTAGCTCGAGTGTCGCGGCTATTTCGGCGAGGACATGATGGCTAGCCATCATCCTCCACCCGCAAGGTGCCACAGGGTGACACGGTCGCCCCGACTTGTCCAAAATATTTCGCCTTAGAAAATATCCAAAATACCGAAAATCTCAAAAACAAAGTGGGCCACAAAAAGGTAAATTTCTCCCGTGGGTCCCACGTGACCATTTCCGAAAATAAAATCTCATAATTCTAATATAATCCAAGAAGTCCAAATACCAAATCTGGGAATCCAATTCCCATTAACGAACCTTTTTCCTTCACAAAACACGGAAACTTTTCCGTCGGAAAATCACATCTTTCTTTCTTTCCAAAATTTCTGTCGTATTCTCATACGTACGTCCTCACATACATACCCTGGAACTACGGGGTATAACATTCTTCCCCCCTTAGAAACATTCGTCCCTGTCACGACCCGTTCCGGGGCCCGTGACTGGTGCCTTACCCCGGGCACCCTAGTGATACAACATCAGAGTAATCAGCGGAACATAAAGACAATACATGAAACCAATGTAATAAGACAGTGAAATAAGAAGACAGGCTAACCAAAAACGGTTACCGTCAGTACATATAAATAACAATTTGAAATGCATTAATCCTTTTACAAACCTGCACAATTTACGCCTCAAAAGCATTTACAGACTCTACGAATGATATGACAACAACGACGACGGGTTCGCCATACCCCCGAATGTAAGCACCTACAACAACAGGACTATACCAAGATAAGCCTCGGAGAACTGAGCTTTCCCAACGGAATCGTGACCCTAAGAGCGAGGATCAACGACGTGTACCTTACTGCGGCATGAACGCGGCCCAGAGGTCGATGGCAGTACCGGCGTGAAATGAAAATAAATCAGTAAATGAAATCATAGCGATCATATAAAGCGAGAGACATGATGATAACCAAACTACGATTTTACAAAGCGGTCATGTCAAGTCGTGGACTCACGCCTCAAGTCATCACTCAAGTATAACAATGGGTCTCGGCCCACATCAATCATGCGTGGAATACGCCTCATCCGCATCTATGATATAAAAGCACCAAGGTTACACATGAACACGGGTCCCACTGTGTCATAATAAAGCAGACGGTAAGTACGAAGGCTGGCGACTACTAAAAACCTACAACAAGGTCATGAAGCGTATCGATAAGATCTGGGCGTCACGCATGATCAAAGCCGGCCGCCGCAATATCAAATGCTTGCGCATAGCCAGAACTCCGCGACTCGCATAGGCCAATCTCATAGGCCCGCATGAGGTATAACCCGCATCGGTAGCTACTCCCAAGATCGTCCCGACTCGCACCGCATGGCCACATGGCGCATGACCATAAAGGCCGCCGCTAACACCGAACTCGTAGCTCCGCGCAGGCCCCGGTGACCCGCAGACATGAGGTATTCTCGAATCATGGTCCTGCATCACGAGTCTACCCGCGTCGGAGGCGCAACCGGAAACGGTGAGTGGTATAATACCAACATAACAGCTTTATCGCTTAAACATCATAAGCACAATCAAGGAAAACCCTTTACACAAACATCACGAATACTAACACACGTAGCATCCTAATATGATTACTTATCAAATCAACACGAAGGTATTACAAGGCTATCACAAACCAATACAATCAAGTTATTCACACATAAGGTACTTTCTACTACGTGTCAACATGTTCGGTTTCTATCCCCAAAGTACTTCATACATTAACTTTTAAAAGATACGTTACTTTCACAAAAGTCACACAATACGTAGTATATGAAAATAGAGTGATTATCTTTTCAAGTAAAGCAAAACACTTCTCTTTGTAAAATCAAGTAACAACATTATTTCTCAAACGCCCAAGTTTGCCTAATTTCAAATGTTCACGTTTCTTACTTTAGAAAGGTTTCAGAGTTCATAGTCTTATTCATTTAAGAATATAATTCTCTTTTAAACTATCGAGAAACATAAGCCTTATATGTGAGTAGGATATTCTTGTTTATAACAATCTTATTACAATAGCCATGATCTAGGAAATATCATTTTGTCTCATCTTAGCACATGCAGATGGAAGTTTCTCTGTTTTTAATAATACTTAATCTGTCAAAACATTTCCTTTTATTAACGCTGCGATGGTTTGTCGATACACATTCGATTTCAAATCAAGAAACATTCTTAAGCCGTTATACCTAACTTCCCATAAAGCTAGTATAACTCTTAAGTTTTTCAAAGACCAGTATTACTTCCTTTCAAATGATTCAAAATCTTTTGAAAAACTTCAAGTTCTTTATTAACACATAACAAGCCGCTTATAGTTCAAATCGATTTACCTTTTAAAAACCACAAGTATTTTCTTACCAACATAAAGTCGTTATAACCAACTTCCCATAAAGCCGTTATAACACTTTATGTTTTAAACCAATCAAATACATTTAGCACGACGCGTCACCGTACTACATAGTTCACATATCATGCTAGAAGAGATAGGAAGAGGTTCACATACCTCGCGAGTATCGACTAATAGCAAAATGCTCCAAGTACCTCCAATCGTTGGCTACTCCTTAAGCCAAGTAGATCGCGCCACGCGTAGTACTCAACCTATAAGGCCACAAGACGCTTATTAATATTTAGATCTCATCGTAGAACATTCTCAGAAAATTAGCAAAGACTCTCCCCCATGACAGAATCTCCTCTCATCGAGGCCGCTACAAGCCAACCGGGGTTATCGTCTAACCTACTGTACAATTCTACTCCACTGCTACTACACAAGTCTCTGTAATACAACCCTATGTAATTACAGCTAAGATTCTTCTTTAAATTCAGCTTAAGTCAAAAGACATTGCCGATAACTACATTCATTCATATATAGTATCTTCAACTATATATTCTAACAATATGTAATTTCCAATTACAATAGAGGACAAGATAATTACCTCGATAAGCCCATAATTATCCTAGTTAAAGTCGATCCGGGCAATCGTTTAGCTCCGACCCGCTCTAAACCACCCTTAAGTTCTAACCAACTTCTACACAATACTCCAACTGACCATGGAGATTTTCCTGAGGTTTCGGTTTTGTGTGAAAGGAAGTATAATAGTATTTCGGGCATTTTGTATAGGTATAACCTTAGAATACAACAAGGTATACACTAAGGTAATTTGGGCATTATAACAATACTTTGAGAGTATTTCTACCAAGAGGGGGTATTATACGAAAACAACTAGGCTATGGTCCCACGGCTTAGCACCCGAGAGGGGGTGTATACCTCGCCACCCCACTGGGGGGAACTCTCGCCAAAGGAGGAAGGCTTTGGGCGAGAACCACAAGAAGGGAGAGGGAGGGATTTTAACACTTAGAAGATTTTAGGATGAAGAAAGTCTTCAACATGGGTGGTATTTATAGGCTAACCAATGGCCAACCAATGGCCAAGATCTTGCCAAGTCAGCAAGTGTAGGGCCAAGATCTTGCCAAGTGCCCCTTAACCAACTAACACACAAATATCCTACCAACTAAAGCCATTCCAATCGGCCACAACCGAACTCTCACGTCCTAACGGGAGGTGCTGTGGCGCCTCTTTGTCGCCCAACACGCTTCGTCTCTAAAAATCCGCAAAAATTAAAAATGACATAGCCGGAAATTCCCACGAAAGTCGTGAAAACGTTTACGTCAAAAGCGACTCTAAACGTGTTGTGAACAAAATTAATTCGCCAAGCCTTAGTACAAGTTTCAAATTTTTCTACGCACGCCCCACGTACATACCGAAATACGGGTATAACACCCGAATGTTCCTTAAGTCTCCAAACGCATTTGCGCAGGTATAGTCTCCACTCTTACACTTACAAACCGATCATGCCACCACCGCCGGAATATAACATGCGCAAAACTCAAATCCAAGCGGCGAGGAATCATTTCTAATCTCACAAAAGCTCCCACTAGCTTCATTTTCTAAGGCCATCCCTACTTCACGATCCGATTCTGGTCGAACGTATCCACGAACCCGTACGATGGTTACCTAAACTTGGGCCTAGCACCCTCGTGACCCTATCACAAAGCGGGACCACCACAAATCGACCCCACCCCAATCCGAGCTGCGGGTTGACCACGACTACTTACCCGACCCATTTCGCGCCAAACTCTTGTTCCCCGATCCAGAACAATCTCACTAATCAAGTCACGAAAACCTAGTGGTCTTCTTAGCCCAACTACCCTCTTATAATTCACAACACTCAGGGACTTATCACACAAATATATCCCATGTATACTATGCACTCCGATAAAGGTCAATCATAAAAATAAATCTTTTACTCAAGACGGCCTCGCCTCTAAGGTCTCCACGTATAATATTCTAAGGCTCACAATTTCCCTGTCCCCAATCTTACCTTTTCAACTAACCATGTTTTCAATCACAATTAACACAATGCTATCTGAACATAACACTTTAAAATATACTCATTTTATCACACATACTAATCTCTAGAGGGTTAAGGATATGCACCTCTTTGTTTCACTTCCCCTTTTGTCATTCTAATCAATCCTGCCCTGTTGGGCGCATAGCTAGAGAAGGTGATGAACTAGCCACTGATCCTGAAGGATGAGTACCTACATCCGTGGTACCCCTGATCGGATAATTCCTCGCAAAATGGCCCTGCTGGCCACATGCATAACAAGTTGTCAAAGTAGTACGACACTCCCTGCACGACACCTACCACAACGCCACACCGAGGTGGGGTGGCCTCTGCCAACATCCCTTCCTCCCGAACCACCGAATCATAGCGGCAGTAGGTGAGTCCTCCTACCGTATCCTCCTACTAGAACATTCTCTTCACGGGCTCGACGGCGCAGTGAAACAAGCACCAACAAAAGACGACATTCCTCGATGATGCTCATACATCGTGAACACCGAGGAAAATCGAATCAGGTGGCTAGAATCTATGTATATCCGTGAACCAGAAGCCCTGGAGCTCTGACCAACTCCTGCATACCCCGAACGTCCTGAAGCCTGTGGAGGACCACTCTGCACTGGCGGAGGCGCATATCTAGTCTGCTGCTGAGGCGGTTCGCCTAAAGTTACCAAAGGACCTCACGATCTAGCCTCTCTTCTGATCCCGATTAATCCGCTGATCTCTTCGTTCCTCACCTGCCAAGCGCATAAGTCTGTCAAGAGCCATGTTCGTACCGATCAAGAGCTACTCTTGCACAACCCTTTACTAGATAATCATCTAGACCCGTGATATATCGGTACATTATATACTCTCGTTCTGTCAATCCTAGCTAATAGTAAGGCGCTCTTCACAATCCATATTTTCTCGCCGTCGTGGGCGAAGGTTCAAATATCATGGCCAGCAGGAATCGCTGCTTGTGCTAAACTCATTGGGTGGCGGCGTCGCAGAACTCCCGAATAAAGCACCACCCAGTGATGATTGGGCGTGCCCGTAACCCTCATGCTCTACCTCGCAGCCTCCTCCTGCCTTGCCCTTTCGGGACATGGTTGCCTTGCGCATAACATGGCGCATAAAAGAATACGCCGGAAGAGTCCAACTTACAACATTTCTAAGGCACGATTTCGTGAGAAGAAATAGAAACCAATCCTAGATATCCATAGCCTCCTGATTATAGGTGTGGTGCGCAACACGCCGATAATCAAGACTTCTACTAGATACGGTGCAGAGACACTTTCCGAGGATTAATCGCTTCCGATACCACTTTTGTCATGACCCGATCTCGGGCATGGCGGTGCCTTACCCGCACCCTAGTGATAACAACATCAGAGAAAATCAACTAAATAAAATTTAATCGTGAAACAAGAGACAACATAAGGAAAGCAGCTAACCAAAATGGTTACCTTGTATATACATAAAACCGATTACAATCCTTTACAAATCCCGCCACAGCGATTTACGCACCTCTAAGAATGTAACACGGTATGACGGGACAGGGCCCCGCCATACCCCTGAATGTACAAGTATCTACAATGACAGGGGACTATACTAAAAAGATAAGCCTCCGGAGAAACGGAGCTTCCCAACGCGGAACTGCGATCCTATGAGCGAGGATCAACAACTGGTGTACCTCTACCGCGGCGTGACGCACCCGGGCGAGGTCAAGATAACAAGCAGTATGTGCTGAAAATCGTAATGAAATCACATTTCATCATTTTATAAAACCATTTCGCAATAAGTAAACAGATTAGGTCAAGTAAGGGGACGTATCCCGAATAATCACTCACATAATTATGGGTCTCACGCCCATAATATCAATCATGCGTGGAACTCATTCCTCATCGCCGTAAAGCATATGATGTAAACAACATCCATATGTGAACACAACACTAGATCATGCTCAGGCTATCAAACCGACGCCAAGTAGAATAGCCAACTACCAAAGGCTAGTCATATCCCTTCACGCGTACGCGGCCAACTACTACCCAAAAGCTAGCCACGCAACTGGCGAGGCAAGTATCTTAAGCTAACGTGCCACAGCCTCACCGCCTCACGAGATATGATCGTGATATCTTAAGCTATCTACCGAGCTCACGATACACGAGAAATGATCAGACAAGTATCTAAAGCGCGCATGTAACCACATGTACAAATCAGCCGATCGCCGTCACCGCGGCAAGCTTCATGGATTAGTGGTCCATGGACAAATAACATAAACCTCATGAAATCGCATGCCCCGATCTTACCTGCGATAAGCATGGCCATGAAACCATCCTACCGGACGATACCCGCAGTAGACCATCCATCGTGTCGGTATGTCCAAAGGAAATAACAAGATAATACTCGTGGGCGCGATACCGTGGACCATCCAACGTGTCGCATGTTCAAAAGAAATAACCACATAATACTCAAGTGGACGATACCGCGGACCATCCAACGTGTCAAGATGTCCAAACAATCAATCGATAACCGCCCTCCCCGAGAACTCTGTGAGCATAGAAACAAAACACTTGCACATCAAAGGCTATCACAACAAGCATAGGCAAGTCAACGTACTTTCATTTTATATCAAAAATCCGGGTTTCAACCCCAAAATAATACATACTTTCCTTCTTTCAAAAAGACCTCTTTTTATGTAAAAGGCACACGATACTAATACTCGTAGTATCAAAACACTTTTTCTTTTCAAACCAAATTTCTTCACCTTCGTAAAAACCTTTACAAGACTTTTAAAATCAAGTACTCTATACTTTTTAAACCATGTGCTTTTCTTTTAAAACAACATCAAGTATACTTTTTGAAACCCAAATAACTTACTCTTTTCAAAACAAGTAACCTATACTTAAATCAAGTTACTTCTCTTTTTCCGAAATCAAGTCGTTTATAAGTCAAGTCTCTTATCTTTTAAAATCAAGTCGTTTAGCTTTCAAAATCAAAATTTTCTTTTATTCTCATAAAGTCGTTATAACTAACTTCCCATAACGCCATTATAACACTTTATGTTTTAAACAAACAAAATCCATTTCACACACGTACGTCTACCGTACTATATAGTTCACAACAATCATGCTCAAGAGTATAGGAAGATTCACATAGCTCTTGGCTTAATCCACAAGCCGTCGAGTATGCCGCGTGAAGATCCACCTATAATATTCACAATACATCTATCAACTTCTAGTTCTCTTCAGAGCATATTCTAAGTAAATGGTTCCTATTCTACCAAAATTCGCAAAGACCTCCCCACGCAATCACATAAATAACCTTCCCTAACAAGGCTCGCTACCAAGCCAACAACCTGCCGGATTACACGCCTAACCTCGACGGTACAATTCTGCCTAACAATAATACTACACAAGTCATCAGAATACATTCAATGTAAATACAATTCAATCCTTTATAATCATCCTTCCAATATATCTTATACTCAATTTAAACTACTACATATGTAATATCCAATTACAATAGGGACACAAATCATTACCTCGATAAGCCCAAAATTATCCAAGATTATATGTCGATCCCGAAAGAACGCTTAGCTCCAATCCTTACGCTCCAACCCGCTCCAAGCGACTCTCAAGTTTCTAAACAACTTCTCTTAACACTTCAACCAAGCTAGAAGATTTTTCTAGTGGTTTCACTTTCACACTATTGGAATAAAGTAGTATTTCAGCCCTAGTATTAAATAACTTTGGAATACAACTAGTGATACTAGGCTAAGGTATTTGGGATTATACAATAATACTTGAAGTATTTTCTACACAAAGTGGGGAGGGACTAAAACAAGGCTAAAGGAGGAGTATTTGCTTTGGAAAGCTTGAGTGTGGGATGAAATTGTCTTCAACTTAGGGGTATTTATGTGAGGAAACAAGGGTCAAGATCTACGCAAGTGTGTGGTCAAGATTGGGCCACGTGTGTGGATCCCACCATACCACATGGCCACGATTTAGCTCAGTGTGTCACGGCCATTTCGGCCAAGCCACTGTCCCTCCCACGGCCAAGGTGCCACGTGGGGTGACACGTGTCGCCTCCCGACTGGCCCAAAATATTTTGTCTTTAGAAAATATCCAAAATATTTAAAATCTCAAAACAAAGTGGAAGAATGAAAGCAGTAAATTTCTCGAAGTGGGTCGGCGTGACCGTTTAGAAATAAA
>JAQGDG010000620.1:0-93029 GCA_029844215.1 Przewalskia tangutica
GGGCCACATGCATCGCATGCAGGCATAACCCGCATACTAACTCCGGAACTCTCAGCTCCGCAGATAGGCCCCCGACCTGCATTTAGGCCTCCTAATCACGTCCTGCATCGCCTCGAAGCCTACCCCTGCACGGTGAGGTGCTTTAACTCTCCTGTGAGATTGGTCTCAAGAGGCGGAGTGATAGTACACTAATATGGGTCAAATTTTTATTTTTTAAACAAATATAAAGCAATAACAAGGATACTTTCTTATACAAACGTTATAAGATACTAACACACATAAAAAGATTTATATCACGCTACTTATCAAACCATCTTATTATTCTTTCACAATTCAATATAAGTCCGTTATAAACACATAGGCAAATCAAGCTTTTTATAAATCTTAAGTGGTTATACTTAACTTCCCATAAGTTAGTATAACTCTGCTTCGCTTAAAAACCACCAGTCTTCTTCATGCGTAAAAATGATTCAGCATTCTTTCAAACCATCTCGTAACGCATATTCAAAGCTTAGTTTCAGGCATCGTAGCGTTATTCGTGCTTGTCAAAGACATATCTGCCAGAGTTATTATTCGCTAACACATGCACGCCTACCGCATCATATATATTGTAAAAATATCGCTTGGTGGCAGAACTGCCATTACCTTCTCAAAAACTACCGCTAAGTCAATATGCGCAAACGCGCGCAGAGAGTCGGCTCATAATAGTCATGCACATCTATCAAAGACTACCCTCAAGGTCATTCAAACAGAGGGTTCACAATTGACTAAAGTCAGCGCACTTCCTCACCCGCGAGCCATATATAAGTTCATCAGTGAAAACACCCTAACGTGGCACAAATTTTTGATTATTCTCTTTAAACCCTTCACTGTAGTAATGGGCTTCAATTTATTCATGATATTCTTCAAGTATTTAATACTTACTCAAATACTACAACAAAGAAGTGTTCTATTCAAAAGAGGGTTGTTACCCCAAGAAGCCCAATAATATCCTAGAAAAGTCGCGCGCTGAGCAAGGTTTAGCTCAGTTAAAACCTTGAAGTTCTTCACAAACTTCTATTATGACCGGCTGGAGGCTGGCTAGGTATTTTGGGCATTATAACACTAAGACAACTTTTCACCAAGGGGGAGGGGGGCAGTGTTTCGCTAGGCTAGTATTCGCCATACTTCAAAAAGGGGGTGTGTATTCGCCAAGCTCAAAGTGTGAGCAGGCTTGTGACGATGGCTCACAAGGGGGAAGGAGATTAGACTTGAAATTTGCATGAATAAGTTCAAAGAGAGGGGGGTATTTATAGGCTAAGACATACAACCAATGGCCAAGATCAGCCAAGTGGCAAGTGAGGCCAAGATTTGCCCCAATGCCCCAACCTACCTCTCAAACTACTCCACAAACAAAGGTCCATGTTCTAAGCCCCCAAAAGCTTCAACCGCCTGCAAGGCAAAGGCAATACTTGCCGCCCACTTGAGGGGCAGACATGTCACCTCTCTGCTGGTCGCAAGGTTCCGCCGCTTCTAAAAACTGCAAAAATTAGAAATGACATAGCCTAATTTAATTCTTCACAGTCGTAAACGTTTGGCCGGAAAATCCATTCCTTTGTGTGTGGGATGTGCCCAAAAACGCCCCAGGCCTGTAAACTTAAGGTTACACTTTTGTACGCACGTCACGCACATACCTAAATACTGGTATAAATATTCTCCTCCTTAGAAACATTCGTCCCGAACGCTCCTTCCTACATGTGCTATCGATAAGGTTCTGGCACTTAAATACAAATGCCACACGTGTCACACAAAACAACAACACTTAGGCATAAACGACAATGAAAATTTAAGGGCAGGAAAGTGAATACACCGAGGAATAGGCGAGGATATCGCCTACGCGTCCTCCCTCGCCTCCCACGCCATCTCCTCCCGAAGCTCGCTCCGCCTACAAGACTTTGATCGAAGCTACGCCCCGCCCGCAGACGCTTAACTCGACGATCGGGACATTCGCTATGGAATTTCCTCACAATGACAACTCGTCACCGATATCGCTAACGGTACTTAGACGGATCCCCGACACATCTCCTCAAAGATAGATACGGAAACCGACAGACCGCTTCCGTATCGGACGGGCAGATTCAACTCATAAAAAGAATCTTGCCTACCCTCATGGACATTAACTGAACGCCCAATGTACCCGGGCCAGTTTCCTTCCCGGACCGATCACACCCTTCATGGGTGACACTTTAGAAAAAACTCCAATCAGCGAACTCAACCAAGATGCCGACGACGATGATTCGCATACGATTGCCGACTCGGAAATGCCGGCTTAGCCGCCTCGATAAGCTTCACTATCCATCGGGCCGATCAAATCGTCCCACTAGCCGCACTCGCCACATCGAACCAACCTCGAGTGGTAGCTATTATTATACGCTAATCCCAACCAGAGGCAAATGATCCTCCCAACTACCATCATCAATAACACAAGCCGCAGCATATCCTCTCGCAGTCTCTGGATACAAGGCCGCCTCGCCCGTCGCTCAGGATGAAATGCAGATTTCAAAGTTCACCAAGGCTCCCTAAAATCCTCCTCGAAGCGACTCCGTAAGTTAGCCGTAGAACCGCTCCTGCCCGATATGATCAAGTAGTGGATCGCATGCACCGACGATCTTCGATGTAAAGTCCGCATAATCTTCACCGGAAAGCTCGCCTGACGGGAAGAAAAGTCGGGCTGATTTGTCACCGCCGACGATAACGGCCATAGAATCATGCTCTTCCGGTGCGAGGTAATCTCCAGATGAAGTCCATGTTGATTACCTCCCACCTCTGTGCCGGATCTCAATCGCACCAGAATAAAACCACCGTGGCTCGGGTGTTTCTACCTTTCAATTGCCGACAACACTCGCACCGAGCCACGAACTCTCGCGAACGCCCTTCTCTTCGCCATCCCACCAATACACGATCTAAGGTCGCGGGTACATCTTGGTCGCACTCGACGATAGAGTAACGCCGCCACTGTGTGCTTCCCAAGAACTCGGCCATTAAGTCCTCAAACATCCGGAACACACCTCCGCTTCTCTCAAACCTTAGCACTTCATCAAAGTACTACCTCAAAAGCGACCTTGCCTCTCACGAAGAGTCAGATCACGATATCGAATCAAGTCGATCCTCTCGAATCCGTTGGCTCTTCACCTCTCGACGCACGGGAAGACTCGCAACCTCACGCCAATCCTCTAACCCCATCAAGCTATCGTAATCAATCAAACGACACCAAGGTCGCTAATCAAAAGTGCAAATCACTTAACCATGTCCCTTCTCTCTAGTCGCATATCCGAGGAGGCTTCCATCGACCCACGACTAAGAGCATCTCGCCATAACATCGCCTTCCCAGTGGTACAGATATCAACATCGTGAATCCTTAAGCAACCTAACCACCGCCTCGCCGAAGTTCACTCCTCCGCCAAGATATACCGAGGCTCTGCGGTCCGTAGAAATATCCACGCGCACTCCATACAAATAGTGCCTGCATCTTCAAAGCGCGAATCACACCGCTAACTCCAAATCACGCGGGTAGTTCCTCAGAGTTTTTCAACCGCCGACGCATATGCTATAACTCGCCATGCCGCATCAACACATCCCAACCCGGCGTGCCCGACGATCACAATACACAACATAACCGTCCGACTTCCGAAGAGTAAGAACGGGGCGCCGCCTCTCTTTCAAGAATCGAAACCCCGCCACAAGCACACCACCGAACTTGGCCGCCTCCGAAAGTTAGCTTAGTCAACGGGTGCAGATACAAACTTCCACGAACCGAGCACAACTCGCAAGGCCTGTAAAATCGCAACCTCGCCGAGTAAGAGGTCTCGCCAAGCCCTCGATCGCTTCTTGGCCAGATTCACTAATGCCATCACTTTCACAATATGCCTAAGAAACGCCATCAGCCAACCAAAACTCACATTTGGAAAACTTGGCGCATAAATCAGCTGGTCTCGAGAATCACAAGACAGCCTCAAACGCTCGCACGCCTCGCTCGAGCGAATAAACCAAGATATCATCAATGAACACTATCACAACGCGTTCAAAATGGTTTGAACACTGCTCATCAAATCCATGAATACCGCCGAGCATCAGTCAACCTAAAAGACATGCACTTTCGAACTCATAATGCCCGCATCGTCCGGTCTGAATGCGCCCTAGGACATCCACCTCTCTCGACACTAACTCGATGATAGCCCGATCGCATCAATCTTAGAGAAACATCTCGCGCTTCGCAATCCGGGTCGTATCAAGTCATCAATCCCGGGAAGCGGGTATTGCTTCCACGGTCAATTGTTCACCGTCAGAAGTCAACACACATGCGCAGCTGCCCCGCCCTTCTTCTTCTTTACGAACAATACCGGCGCTTTCTCTGTGCAGGAGAAACACTAGGTCTCGATAAAACTCCTTCTCCAAAGAAATCCTCACCGGTCCTTCAACTCCTCAACTCGCAGTGCCATTCTCAGACGGAATGGAAATAGGCCGTATCCGCAACACATCTATACAAAACTCGATTCTCTCGTGAGGGATACCCGAGGTCATCCGAAACACGCTCGGGAATTCGCCGACTACCGAATCGATCGAAAATCTGGTACCGCGCTCGTGATCAAACAATTCAACGATGGTAGATATACCCTTCGCACCATCTTCTCAGCCTTCGAGGTAGGAAATAAACTCTACCTCGCGATACCGCGTCTCTCCCACTCAACAACCGGCTTCGTGAGAACCGAACCGCATTACTTTCTCTTAATACTCAGCATTGGCGTAGTGTTGCTAGCCAATCCATCCTCATAATCACGCCGGTGTCAATCATCTCCAACTCTATCGTTGGCTAGTGGTCCGACGATCAGAACGGTCACAGTGACAAGTTTCTATATACCCGCCCAAGCACCACCGAATCACTTAACATCATGCGTAGGCTACTCCTCGAAGCTACCCATGGACTCAAGCTTCTATCCCTATCTCTACTAGCAACAAGGGGGAGATATATAGACGTAGTAGAACCCGATCTATCAAAGCATACACATCAAACCCGTGAACTGATAAGGGTAGCCGACGACATCGGGGGCGAGGCCTCCCGATCCCGCTTGGCTGGCCGGGACAAAAGCATAAATGCGTTCTCGAGGACCGCTTAGAATCGGGACCGAGCCACGACCGCCACACTGCCGACCTACGAGTACCTTTGCCCTCCGGTGAGTAAATCGTAGGAGATGACGGCGCAATGTAACCGCGTCGAGCCTTACCACCACGCCAGCTTTCGGCCTGATATCCGCAAATGACTTCGCTGACAATCGTAATAAGATCCAAAAATGCATCACACTTCCCGTGAATGGATCTACCGACGGCTACACCGTGGTCCTGACGCCGCATTCTCCGCCACTCGACGCTCAAGCCTGGCCCTGGCTCGCCAATACTCGGCGAGGCCGGTGCGCAGAGTGCTCGAGCCGGCCGTGGTGCAACCTAGATCGGCCGAGGTCAGCCACTACGAGCATTCACCAAGACCTCCCGCCTCCGCTTCTTCACGCCGTCACCACTCGCCGACTTCGCGTTTCGTGATCCAAGCGGGCGCGAGCTCGCACGCGGTAACGCCCATACCCTACTGGCCAAGAGAAACACCCGCACATGACTCGCCATAATCATTCCAGCCCTGACGAGCGCACCCTATCCTCCATATCGCTACTAATGCCTGGACATATCGAGCCAATGAATCAAATCTCGACATCAGACTTCCCGATGCAAGGCCCTTCCGCCTCGAGTAAAAAATCTATCACCGCGCCTCCTCATCCGCGAGGCAAGAAGGAGCGAGGAAAGCCTCTCGAACTCATCCCAAGTAGCTGGGACGCTGCGGTTTCCCGATAACTCCTATGAATTAAACCAATCGATCATGTATCACGCATGACGCGAATCTAAAGCGTCACAGACTGGCCTCCGAGGCCTCGATCACCCTCACGATCTTCAGAATGACGACGCACCTCGCGATCATCCTCCCGCCACCCGCAAACTCGCGGCTACAACTCAAGAAATCTCGTAGTCTCAAACTATTCGCCTGCGTACCACGCGCGATCGAGCTGAGCTGAACCGAATCGCCGCGATCCAATCTCTCTCGACGGCCACAACTTTAGCTAATACCGGGTTATCTCTCACTTCTTAACTCTCCGCCTCAAAGCCGCGGGATGCGAGGTGGTACTGTGGTTCAGGCTTGGTCGGGCGGCGCCATAACTCGCCGCCGGTATAGACCGGGCCGGAGCCTCGTGACTGGGTGTCTCGCTAGCGCCTCACCGCTTTGCCTTCTTCGCCCGGTGCTTCTTACGCAGGCATAATCATACAGAAAGGAATACATTGTGAGGTTCCAACCTATAACATACTTTCTAAAGCACGATCTCGAATGAGAAGAATGGAAACTAATCTTAAATATCCTATAGCCTCCTCGACATTGGGCAGTGCACAACACAACCGATAATCAAGACTTACTTGATACGGCCCGTGAGACACTTTCTCGAGGATTAATCGCCGATACTCACTTTTGTCACGAACATTCCGGCTCGTGATCGTGCCTTACCGGGCACCCAAGTAGTCATACATCGTAGTAATCGAAATATAAAGCAAGACATGAAACAATATAAAATAGACACATGCTTTAAGCGAAAACATCGCTTTTCGCATATATATAAAAAAAAAAACACGGTTTAGCAGCTATATCTCGAGCATCAGCATAACAGACTACGCACTTAAGGAAATATATAACTATATGACAGGGCCCGCTTATACCCCGATCAGATAAAACTATCTAAGCAACAGGAGATCATACCTAAAAGTAGAGCCTCCAAAGACGGAGCTCCCACACCAACGTAGTAGATCCTAGAATGGATCTAGACCGCTTCCTTACCGCAGATAACGCAGCTCGGCGAGGTCAAGATAACAGTACTAAGTATGTGAAATCAGAAAGTACTTAAATGAAAACATATCATTTTTAAAACTAAGCCATAAATATGTGTGAAACAACCAAAGAAACCGCACATAAGTGCACATCACAAACAAGAGCAACAATAAAATCAGAATAGGTCTTGTCTAGGCCGCTAATGATCGAAACAGGCCACTCGCCCACATCATCATTCCCGCAGCCTAATCTCGACTCCCGAGTCCGCATAGGCCACTCACACGGGCCCGCATGAGGTATAACCTCGCATCGGCGGTAGCTACTTCTGCATCGCCCCGACTCGCTGGTCCGCAGCCACATAGACCGCATGAGGCATAACCCCGCATACTAACCTCGAACTCAGAGTTCGCATAGCCCCTCGACCCGCACGAGGTATTCTCGAATCACGGTCCTGCATCACTCGAGTCCACCCCAGACGGAGTGGCCTTTAACCTCCTAGATCATCTCAAAGAGGCGAGCTGATAGTACACTAACATAATAAATTATCTTTAAAACAACATAAGCACAACAAGGACACTTTCTTATACAAACGTTACAAGATACTAACACACATAGATCATATCACGTCTACTTATCAAACCATCTTATTATTCTTTCACAATTCAATATAAGTCCGTTATAAACACATAGGCAACCGCTTTCTTTTATAAATCTTGCTGGTTATACTTAACTTCCCATAAGGCTAGTATAACTCTTAAGTTTCGCGAAAAACCAATTAGTTCTCTTCATAAAAATGATTCAGATTCTTTGAAATGCTTTCGTAACGTTATTATTCAGCTTAAGCCGTGGAGGCATCACTGTAAGTGTTATTCAGCTTAAGTCAAAGACATTGCCGTAGTTATTATTCACTTAACACATGTACGCTTCACCGCATTTACATATATTGTAAAAATATCATGTTTTAGAAGAATCACATACCTTCTCAAAACCACCGCTAAGTCAATATGTCGCGCCAGAGAGTCACCTATAATAGTCTCTTTGCATATCTATCAAAGACTACTCAAGGTCATTCTAAACAGAGGGTTCACAATTCTACTGAGTCAAAGACTTCTCACCCTATGAGCTATATAAGTTCATCATGAAAACAAATTCCATGCAAGTACAGCTTTGATTATTCTTCTTTAAACCCTTCTACCGTAGTAATAGCTCAATTCTATTCGTGATATTCTTCTAAGTATTTAATACTTATTCTAATACTACAACAAAGAAGTGTTCTCTTTATTCAAAAGAGGGTTAGGATTTGTTACCTCAAGAAGCCCAATAATATCCTAGAAAAAGTCGCTACCGAGCAAGGTTTAGCTCCAAGAAACCTTAAGTTCTTCACAACTTCTATTAAGTGACCATGGATACGGGCTAGGTATTTTGGGCATTATAACAATACTAGAAGACAACTTTTCTACCAAGTGAGGGGTAGTGTTTCGCTAGTGTGTATTCGCCAAGGCTTCAAAAAGTGGGGGGTATTCGGCCAAGGCTTCAAAAAGTGTGACAGGCTTATGACGATGGCTCACAAGTGGGGAAGGAGAATTTAGACTTGGAAATTTATGATGAATAAGTCTCAAAGAGAGGGTATTTATAGTTAAGATACGTACAACCAACGGCCAAGATCAAGCTGGGGCAATGAGGCCAAGATTTGCCCTGCCCCTAACCTACTCCTCAAATCACTCCACAAACAAAGCGTCCATGTTCTAAGCCCTAAAAGCCTCACAACCGCCAAGGCAAAGGCCACTTGGTCATTCACTGAGGGTGACAAGTGTCACCCTCTCGTTGGTCAAAAGGGTTCCACGCTTCTAAAAATCCGCAAAAATTAGAAATGACATAGCCGAATTTACCTTCACGAGTCGTAAAACGCTTCGCCTGAAACGATTCTCGCGCTGGTCAGGCTCAAAACGCCCCAGGCCTAAACTTTTACTACACTTTCAGACGCACGCCTCACGCATACTCCAAATACGGTATAATAGCTTATAACCCTTTACGGTTTAGACCAATACGCCTTTTTATAACCAAGAGACTTCTACTTTTGAAACCAAGTATTATATACTTTCAAATCAATTCTCATAACTTTCAAAAATACAATTAGTCTCTAACCTTTAGGAAACAAGTGACTCATTTTATTATAAAACCTTAGGCAATTGATGCCTTAAAAACAAGTTGCCTTTTCACTAAAATCAAGTCATTTATCTTTCCATAAAGCAAATATAACTAACTTCCCATAAAGTCGTTAAATTCACTTATTCCTCAGCCAAAACAATTTCCTATCCATGGACTTATACGCTTAACACTTTAACAAGTATCATATACTTTAAAACTCTTCAAGTCCCTAAACTTTAATACAACATTAGACATCCTTACTACTTTCAAAAAGTATGAGTTAATCTCATAACTCACCCAAATTGGCTATTCATAAAACTAGTAAGAGATATCAAGCGTGTCAGGACGCCTACCGCACTACATACAGCAACAAGTCATGCTCAAAGATAGGAAAAGTTCTACATGTAGTAGATCACGAACTACCTCTTAACTTCTAAGAGTAACATGTGAAAACATGAAATGATACCACTGCATATTCCATACATGTAATCATGCCAAATGAAGGAAGAGGTTCACATACCTCGCAATGATTGTCGTAAGAGTAAAATGCTCCAGTACTTCAACCTCGAGCTATTCCATTCTTCAAGTAGATACGCTATACTTAGTACTTCAACCTATAATGGTCACATACGCCCATTAACCTCTTATTTCAAACGAGAATATTCTAAGTGCTAAGTCACTAAATTCTACTAAAATCTGGACAAAGACCTCCTCTGCTTCTACTTACTTTGCCACCTTTTCAAGGCCGAAATACAATAACCAAACAGTACCCCAATTGGCTCACAACAATATGTATGGTAGTCCAATACAAATGAATAACTAAATGTTCCCAATTGGCTCACAATTTAGAAAGTAGTCCAATACAAATGAATAACAAACTAAAAGTCCAAATTCGCCACCTCAGTTCAATCCATACCAACTCTTATCCAATTTCCATTTCAATCCAAATTGGTAGCATAACATGATATCAAGTCGCATTTGATTATAATAACCATAAACTTAAGTAAGTAACATGCGCACGATTTCTAATAAACGCACCAATTAGTAATCCAATTTTCAAGTTGGTTTGCACAACATTTCTGACAAGCTACAAGCAATCCATAATACTTATAAACTTCAACATACCAACTTCATGCTATCAACATGTAAAGCTAATAACAACAATATAAATATATAATCTTGTAACACCTTAAAAGACAAGATTATACCTAACGATCCTTAATCCAATTCCAAACAAGTCGCTCCTTAGTAGCTTGTAGCCTCTCCAAGACACTTCAATCCGCTTGTCGAGACCCTTAGAACCCTACCAACAACTTTCCTTCAAACTTCCAATCCAAAACCTAGAAAGCCACTAGGTTTTCACTTTACACTAATACAAAAACTCTCTTTTTCCGGATTTTTCTATTGAGATATGCTTACAATACACTTAGAACCTCGTTTAAAGCTGGGAGATTATTGACAACAAACAAATTCTTTTCCTTTTCACTCATGTTGAACCCGAGCACTAGCTCTATGTTCATCCAATTTTCTTCAAATTTTGGCTGTGTGACTTGTCTCACTACTAGTAGTATATATGTGACATGTAGGTCAAGATGTGCACAATCGGGTGGCTGTGATGAGGTCTTAATTAAATATCGTTCATGGGTCCTTTGACTTAGTCAAGATTGTCAAGCTTGCAACTTGCAAGACTTGTCTTGCTAACAAAGGTCCAATGACCTCTTGCCCTGCTAATTTCGCCCAAGGCATCCTGGGGGTGACACGTGTCGCCTCCCATTCATCACCATACTACGCTTTTCCAAAATTTCAATATTCCAACAAACTTTACAAGTCTCACATCTTAACACTTGTGAGTTCTTACGCACGCTCTACAACATGTCCTGTAATTACGGGTGTAACACCTAGTCCGTTGTCGAGGCCGTCCGCCTAAAGTTACCTCGAACCTCGCTGCCCCGCCCTCGGGCCGCCCGAAGTCTAGCCGACTTCTCTCTCTCGCCTCGATCCTCGCGCATAAGCTCGCATCTCCGCAATATCCATACCGGGTCAAGGGCTACTCCTGCATGCAAGAATCATACGACGGCCCAAATTTCATCACATACGCAGTGAACTTCGTCCGCCATATCACAATACACAGGCGTGATACCGACAACGAGTCAAACTCCGTGTTGTATTCCTCACGGTCCTCCCATTCGCTCAATGACAAGAATCTATCAACACGGCTCTCTCATTTTGTGAGGCAAAAGTGATCAAGAAAGGCCTCCGTGAACTCATCCCAAACCGCCGACGAGCACCTACACCTCTCGACAGCCTCCTAAGACTAAACCAGCCAACGAATATCACAGAATCGTAGAAGTTAACACAATCGACTCAGATCCGAGGCCCTAAGCACTGCATAGTCCGTCAGAGTCGCCGAACGAACTCGGAGATCTTCCTCGATCTCGAACCATAAAACTCGTGACTACAACTCCAAAATCCCGAATCCTCTAACTGTTTGGCCATTGGGTTAGCTACTGCTTCCTGCTTGCCGCCTACCACTATGCTTAGTCAATAGTCCGACCTGCTTCTCCATAATTCTAAACTCGCTCGGCCGCGAATCGAGGCTCTGCACGGAATCCTCGAGCTACCGCCGCCTGCCTTCTAATACCGGCGAGCCGAACCGGCCGATCCGCCACTACCTCGTGCATAGTTTCAGCCCGAAGTCTCGTAACTCTCTTCGCACTCACTAGCGCCTCGCCGCCGCTTTGCCCTTCGCCTCGGTTGCCACGACCTGCCCGGCCCGTGATCGTGCCTTACCCGGCACCAGTAGTCATACATCGTAGAAAATCAGCTAATATAAAAACAAGACATGAAACAGTTGTAAAAATAAGACACGCTTTATCTGAGAAAATGTCGCTTTCACATATATATATAAACCAAAATCCGCAGCTACATCCCAACTGCATAATAGACTACTGCACTTTAAGATAAACAACTATGGTGGACAGGCCCCGCCATACCCCGAATGTACAACTATCTACAACAACAGGAGATCATACCCAAAATTCGAGCCTTCCTATAAGCATGGAGCTCCCGACACCAAAGCAAAAGATCCTAAGGATGCGGATCTAGCACTGCTTCCCTTACCGCGCATGAACGCAGCTTCGGGCGAGGTCAAGACAACAGTACTAAGTATGTAAAATCAGAAAGTACTTAAATGAAATCATATCATTTTAAAACCAATTTTACAAATACGCATCAAAACAACCAACTAATGTAATCGCACATAAGTGCCATCATAAACAAGAGCAACAATAGGTAAATCAGAATAGTCTTTTCTAGGTCGCGAATGATCGCCAGGCCAATCGCCCATAGTATCATTATGCATGCCTAACTCGACTCAGAGTCCGCATAAAGCACCTAGGCCCGCATTTAGGTATTCTCGATCGAGGGTAGCTACCCCAAGATCGCCCCGACTCGTAGTCCGCACGGCCACATGCACCGCATGACCATAAAGGCCGCACACTAACTCGAACTCTCGTGAGTTCGCATAGGTCCCCTCGACCCGCATGCAGGTATTCTCGAATCACGGTCCTGCATCACTCGAAGTCTACCCCGCGACGGAGGGCGCCTTAACCCACGACATCACGTCAAGAGGCGAGTGATATAATACTAACATAACAAATTATCGTTAAAACAACATAAGCACAACAAGAATACCTCTTATACAAACGTTACAAGACACTAACACACATAGCATCATAATATGTCTACTCATCAAACCATCTTATCATACTTTCCGTAAATCAACACAAGTCTTTCATAAACACATAAGTAAATCTGCCTTTCTCTTTCTTAAGTCGTTATACCTAACTTTCCATAAAGATAGTATAACTCTTAAGCTTTTGTTTTAAAACAAATATTCTTCTTCTTTCAAAATGATTTATAATTCTTTGAAAGACTTCAAGATTCTTATTATTCGTGCTTAAGTCAAAAGACATTGCAAGAAACTACGCTCAGCTTAACACACGACGCTCACCGCACTATATATATATTTTAAAATATCATGCTTAAGAGTATAGGAAGAATCACATACCTTCTCTGAAATCCACCGCCAAGTCGAATATGTCGCGCAGAGTATCGACTCATAATAGTCAAACACGCCTATCAACGCCTAGACTTCTCTCAGAGAAAGTTCTAAGGCAGGTTCTTAATTTACTAAAATCGCAAAGACTTCCCTACCCGATAAGCTATACAAGTTCATCAGAAATACACCCATGTAAGTACAGCTCAATCTTCTTTAAATCTTCACGTGATTATAGTTCAATTCTCTCTCAGAATACCCTCTATGTAATTACAAATAATTCTCTCTTTAATATCCTTCTATGTATTTTTTTACTTATTTCTATACATCTACAGTATGTATTCCAATTACAATAGAAGGATAAGATTATTTACCTCGATAAGCCCAATATTATCCAAGATATAAGTCGATCCTGAGCGAGGTTTAGCTCCTAATCGGTACGCTCCAATCTGCTCCAAGAAACCCTTAGAAGTTTCTACACAACTTCTACTTTCTACTTCAACCACTATGAAGTTTCTCTTAGGGTTTCATGAGTGACTATAGGAATACAAGGTAGTATTTTCTGACTCACGATAAGAGGTAACTTGGAAATACTAAAGGATATACTACTAGGGTATTTGAGGATAATAACAATACTTGAGAGTATTTCTACCAAGAGGGGCACTTTGGCCGAGACTACAAGGAAAAGTGATGAGGTTCTGGCTAGCTCTTCAAGCAGGGGAAGGAGGCTTGACGAAAGCTCTCTAGAGGGAGAAGGGAGATTTCAAGACTTGAAAGAATGATTTTGTTACACCCCGTAATTACAGGACATGTTTTAAGAACGTACGTAAGAACTCACAAGTGTTAAGATTTGAGACTTGTAAAAATTTATCTAATTATGAAAAAATTTCTGAAACGACATTGTGTCGAATGAGGATGACACGTGTCACCCCCTTATTGATGCCTTGGTCGATTTAGCATGGCCAAAATGGTCATTTACCATAAGTCTGGATGACTAAAGTCTTGCGTGTAGTTTGAGAAGTTTGACTAAGTCATATGGTCAATTAGTCTTGATATTTTGTAAGACTACATCCAAGCCTCACATTTGTTTTTATCTTGACCATCCATTGCACTATATAATACTAGTAGTGCTAGTGTGAGCTTAACACTTAGAAAATTTCTTGAAAATTTTGAAGAACTCATCGGAGAGGTCTCGGTTCACCTAAAGAAAGAAGGAAAATTGTGTTTTTGTCCATTTGATTCACACTTTAGAACCAAGGTTCTTAGGTGTATCAAACACATCTCAATAGAAAAGTCTTGGAAAAGAGAGTTTACTGTTAGTCGCAAAACGAAACCTAGTTGTCTTTCTAGGTTTTGCTGGAGATTTGAAGGATAATCACGGTGTTGTTCTATGGTCTCAACATGTCACGACCCATTCCGGTTCGTGATCGTGCCT
This sequence comes from Przewalskia tangutica, assembly GCA_029844215.1. Lineage (NCBI taxonomy): Eukaryota > Viridiplantae > Streptophyta > Magnoliopsida > Solanales > Solanaceae > Przewalskia > Przewalskia tangutica. Next base: position 14,536 of record JAQGDG010000620.1, read on the forward strand.
TAACTGGCACCCAAGTAGTCATACATCGTAGTAATCGAAATATAAAACAAGACATGAAACAGCTTTATAAAATAAGACACGCATGTGGAAAACATCGCTTTCTAAGATATATATAAAAACATGGTTTTAGCAAGCTACATCCGATAATCAGCATAAATACGACTACAGCACTTCTAAGGAAATATATAACTATGGCGACAGTATTCCGCCATACCTCGATCGCATAAAACTATCTACAACAGTGAGATCATACCTAAAAGTAGAGCCTCCAAAGACGGAGCTCCCGACACCAACGTAGATCCTAAGAACGTGGATCTAGCACTGCTGCCCTTACTCGCAGATGAACGCAGCCTCAAGGAGGTCAAGCATAACAGTACTAAGTATATGAAATCAGAAAATACTTAAATGAAAACATATCATTTTTAAAATCAGCTTGCAAGTATGTATGAAACAACCATGGACCGCATAGTGCCACATCATAAACAAGAGCAACAATAGGTAAACTGTAATGTGTCTTTTCTAGGCCGCTAATGATCAAGCAGGCCAATTGCCCGTAGTATCACCATGCAAGCCTAACTCGACTCTCGTAGTCCGCATAGGCCACTCACATAGGCCCGCATAGGTACATAACCCCGCATCGAGGGTAGCTACTCCTGCATCGCCCCGACTCGTAGTCCGCATGGCCACATAGACCGCATGAGGTATAACCCCGCATCACTAACCTCGAACTCCCGTAGTTCGCATAGGTCCTCTCGACCCGCATGAGGTATTCTCAATCACGGTCCTGCATCACCGAGTCTACCCCGCAGACGGAGGCAAGCCTAACCCCTGAATATGTCAAGAGGCGAGTGATAGTACACTAACATAACAACTTATCTTTAAACAACATAAGCACAACAAGAATACTTCTTATACAAACGTTACAAGACACTAACACACATAGCATCATATCATGTTTACTTATCAAACCATCTTATTATTCTTTCACAATTCAATATAAGTCCATATAAACACATAGGCAAACTGCTTCTTTTATCATTCTTAAGTGGTTATACTTAACTTCCCATAAAGCTAGTATAACTCTTAAGCTTCGCTTAAAACCAATTAGTTCTCTTCATAAAATGATTCAAGATTCTTTGAAATGCTTTCAGCTTCTTATTATTCAAAGCTTAAGCCGAGGCATTGCCGTAAGTATTATTCAGCTTAAGTCAAAGATATTGCCGTAGTTATTATTCGCTTAACACATGTACGCTCACCGCACTATATATATATTGTAAAATATCATGCTTTAGGAAGAATCACATACCTTCTCAAATAAAACCACCGCCAAGTCAATATGTCGCGCGCAGAGTCACCATAATAGTCACGCATCTATCAAAGACTACTCAAGGTCATTCTAAATGCAGGGTTCACAATTCTACTGAAAGCTCGGCAAAGACTTCCTACCCATGAGCTATATAAGTTCATCGTGAAAACAATCCTATATAAGCATAGTTCAATTATTCTTCTTTAAACCCTTCTACTATGATAATACTCAATTCTATTCTCAATATTCTTCTAAGTATTTATACTTATTCTTATACTACTACAAAGAAGTATTCTCTAATTCAAAAGAGGGTTAGGATTAGTTACCCTGCAGCCCAATAATATCCTAGATAAAGTCGCACTGAGCAAGGTTTTGCTCCTAAGTTGTATGCTCCAAGGAAACCTTAGAAGTTCTTCACAACTTCTACTAAGTACTATGGATTGGGCTGTGGTACTTTGGGCATTATAACAATACAAGAAGGCAACTTTTCTACCAAGGAGGGGGTAGGTTTCGCTAGGCTAGTGGCCTCGCCAAACTACTTAGGCTAGGGGGTATTCGCCGCGGGCCTTCACAAGGAGGAGGAGGTGTTTGGACAAAAAGGCTACAAAGGGAGAGGAGAGGATTTTCAAGACTTGGAAAGGAATTTGTGGATGAAGAACTCTTCATCTTGGGGGTATTTATAGGTCAAGACACGGCCAACCAATGGCCAAGATGAAGACAAGTGCAAGGCAAGTGTAGGTGAGGATTTACTACACACAAATATCCTACCAACTCCTTGACTGCGCAAGACACAAAAACGTGCTGCTTTCTCCAATTCGCCCAACGGACGATCTAAGTTCACCAATCGAGGGTGCCATGTCGCCTCCCGCTGGTCCAAAATGTTTCGCCTCTCTAAAAATCCGCAAAAATTAGAAATGGCATAGCCGAATTTACCCTACGAAAGTCGTGGAAACGCTTTCGAAAACGATTATTTTAGCGAGTCAGGTACAAATAAAAACGCCCAAGGCTTATCTTTAAGGCTAGACTTTTGACGTATTCCCTTACGCATATACTGAAATACGGTATAACATTCTCCCTTAGAAACATTCGCCCCAATGTTCCTTCCCAAGACGCTTAACGATAAGATTCTTCATAACTTAAAACAGCTGCAACGCCACACACGCCACGCATCAACACTTAGGCGTAAACGATAACGAAAATTTACAAGTAGGAAAGTGAATTACCCGAGGCTGGGAATAGTGAGGATACTTCGCCTCATGTCCTCCTCGCTTCCCACGCCATCTCCTCCCGAGCTCGCTCCGCCACAAGACTTTGACTGCCACGCCCCGTCCGCAGACGCCTAACCCGACGATCGACTATCGCATGGAATCTCCTCATACGAGCAACCCCACACCGACATCGCCAACGGGTACCTTAGATGGATCCCCGATACATCTCTCAAAGATAGATACGTGAAAACCGACGCACCGCTTCCGACGGACGCAGATTCAACTCATAGGCAACCTTGCCTACCTCGCGACAACTGAACGCCCAACGTACCTGGGCCAGTTTCTTCTTCCCGAATCTCATCACACCCTTCATGGTGACACCTTTAGGAAAACCCAATCATGAACTCGAACTCAAGATGCCGACGACGATGATCCGTGATACGATTCGCCGACTCGAAGTCACAATAGCCGCCTGATAAGCTTCACCTTATCCATCGTCACGCACCAACCGTCCCACTAGCCGCACTCGCCACATCGAACCAACCTATAGGCGACCGCACTTCCTCCCATACAAGGCCTCATAAGGCGCCATCCAATACCGGAGTGGTAGCTATTATTGTACGCGAACTCAACCAGAGGCAAATGATCCTCCCACTACCTCGGTCGATAATACAGCTCGCAGATATCCTCGCGGTCCGATAGTGCGCCGCCCGTCCGCTCGCTCAGGATGGAATGCGCATCGTGCTCACCGCCCCTAAACCTCTCGAAAGACCTGGTTAGCCAGAATCGCCTCCGTCGATATGATCGAAATAGGACTCCACGCAATCGACGATCTCTGATGTAAAGTCCGCATAATCCTCACCAAAAGTCGCCCCGACGGAAGAAAGTGGGCTGATTTCACACCGCCGACGATTTATAACCCATATAGAATCATGTCTCCTCCGAGCGCGAGGTAATCCCGCGACGAAGTCCATGTTGATCACCTCCCACTTCCGTGCCCGATCTCTATCGCCGCAACAAACCACCGTGCCTCCGTGCTCTACCTTCACCGCCGACAACACGGGCACCGAGCTACGAACTCGCAACGCCCTCTTCAAGCCATCCCACCAATACACGATCTAAGGTCGCGGGTACATCTTGGTCGACTTCGACGATAGAGTAACGCTACGCGCAGGCTTCCCAAGAACTCGCCAAGTCCTCAAACATCCGAACACACACCGCTCAAACCTTAGCACCCCATCAAAGCTACCTCAAAAGGACCTGCCTCACGAAGAGTCAGATCACGATATCGAATCAAAGCCGATCTCGAATCCGCTTCTTCACCTCTCGACGACGGAAGACTCGCAACCTCGCGAACTCTAACCCCACCGCTATCGTAATCAATCAAACGGACACCAAGGCTCGCTAATCGATGCAATTCACGAACCATGTCCTCCTCTCTAGCCGCACATCCGATAGGCTCCCATCGACTTACGACTAAGAGCATCCGCCACAACATCGCCTTCCCCGTGGTACAGATATCAACATCGTAATCCTTAAGCAACTCTAACCACCGCCTCGCCGTAGTTCACTCCTCGTCAAGATATACCGAGGCTCTGTGGTCCTGAAAATATCCACGCAACCCCATACAAATAGTGCCTCCAGATCTTCAAAGCGTGAATCACAACCGCCAACCCAAATCACGCGGGTAGTTCTCTCGTGTTTCTTCACCGCCGATGCATATGTTATAACCCCGCCATGCCGCATCAACACACATCCCAACCCGATGCCCGACGATCACAATACACGACATAACCATCCGACCTCCGAAGAGTAAGAACGGGTGGCCGCGCCTTCTTTCAAAGAATCGAAACCCCGCCACAAGCATCACCATCAAACTTGGCCGCCTTCCGAGTCACCAGTCAATGGTGCGTAGATAGAAGCAAACTTCTCCACGAACCGCCGATAATATCCTCGCAAGGCCCGTAAAATCGCGAACCTCGCTTGAGTAGTAGGTTCAGGCTAAGTCTCGATCGCTTCGATTCGCCGATCCACTGAATGCCATCACCCATAATATGCCCAAGAAACGCCATCAAGTCAACCAAAACTCACATTTGGAAAACTTGGCGCATAATCGCTGTCCCGAGAATCACAAGACAGCCTCGTGCTTCGCATGCCCCGCTTCCGAGCGAATAAACCAAGATATCATCAATGAACACTATCACAAACGTGTCCAAAATGGTTTGAACACTTGGTTCATCAAATCCATGAATACCGCCGAGCATCGTCAACCCAAAAGACATGACTCAACTCATAATGCCCATCGTCCGAATGCAACCCCTGGACATCCACCTCTCCGACTCGCACTGATGATAGCCCGATCGCAGATCAATCTCGAGAAACATCTCGCACTCGCAACCGTCGAACAAATCATCAATCCCGGAAGGGGTATTCGTTTAATGGTCACCTTGTTCACCGCCAGAATCAACACATGCGCAGCTGGCCCCGCCCTTCTTCTTCACGAACAATACCGCCCCTGCGGAGAAACACTAGGCCCGATGAAGCCCTTCTCCAAAGAAATCCGTGCCGATCCTTCAACTCTCTCAACTCGGCAGTGCCATTCTCAGATGGCGAATGGAAATAGGCCGAGTGTCCGCAATATGTCAATACAAAACTCAATCTCCTCTCGTGAGGATACCCGAGGTCGCCCTGAAACACGCCGAAACTCTCTCACCACCGAATCGACGGAAAATCTGGCACCGCAGCCTTCAAAGATCAAACACCCTAACGAGATGGTAGATATACCCTTCTCGCATTATCTTCCTAGCCTCGAGGTAGGAAATAAACCTACCTCTGGCGATACCTTGCTCCTCCCACTCAACAACCGCCTCAGAAACCGGAACTGCATTACTCTCTCTCTTCAGCCTATATTGGCATAGCAAGAAGCTAGCCAATCCATCCCCATGATCACGCCGGTCAATCATCTCCAACTCTATCAAGTCGCCAGGTCCGACGATCAGAACGGTCACAGACAAGCTCTATATACCCGCCGAGCTACCACCGAATCACCCATCGCGTAGCTACCTCGAAGCGGTCTATGGACTCGTGCTCTATCCCTATCCTACTAGCAACAAGGGAGATATATAGACGAGTAGAACCCGGATCTATCAAAGCATACACATCAAACCTAAACCGATAAGGTACCGTGGACGACATCAGCGAGGCCTCCGATCCCGCTGGCCGACAAAGCATAAATGCGGTTCGAGGACCGCGAATCGACCCGCGCCACGACCTCGCCGACCGCCGTCCATGAGTACCTTGCCTCCGTGGCAGTAATCGCGTGATGAAGAAGACCCGCGAAGAACTCGTAGTCGACTTACCATCAAGATCGCTTCGTCGACAGCCGCATAGTGACCTCGCCGCCACAATCAAACAAGCTCCGTAGCACCACAACTCCCGGCCGATTCGCCAGACGGCTACACCGGCGGGTGGTCCCGACGCCGCACTTCGCCGCTCGACGCTCAAGTCCTGGGCCCGGTTCGCCAATATCTCCGCCGGCCGGCTGGTGCAGAGTGCTCGAGCCGCCGTGGTGCACCCAGATCGCCGCCGAGGCCGCCACCACGAGCAGCTACTAAAAGACCTCGCCGCCCCGCCTTCTTCTCGCCGCTCACAACCCGCCGGCCTCTACGCCTCACATCCGAGCATGAGCTCGCACGCGTAATGTCCATACCCGGCCAAGAGAAACACCCGCACACGACTCGCCATATAGTCATCTAGCCTGACGTAGCTGCAGCACTTATCCTCCATAATCGCTACTAACGCCTGGACATATCGAGCCAATGAATCAAACTCGACATTGTACTCCCGACAAGGCCCTCTCGCCTCAAGCAGAAAATCTATCACCCGCGCTCCTCATCCGCGAGGCAAGAAGTGAGCGAGGAAAGCCTCCGAGAACTCATCCTAAGTAGCCGGGACGCTGCGGTTTCCCGATAACTCCCATGAATCAAACCAATCGATCGCGTATCACGCACCGACGCGAACCGGCGTCACAGACTGCCTCGAGGCCTCGATCACCCGCACGATCCTTCAGAGTCGACGGATGAACTCCCGCGATCATCCTCCGCCGACCAGAAAACTCGCGGCTACAACTCAAGAAATCTCGTAGCTCAAACTATTCGCTTCTGTGCACCACGGTGCGACCACTGAGCCGAGCTGAATCGAATCGCCAGATTCAAATTTATCTCTCGATTCGCCACAACTTCTAGCCAATATCGGCATCTCTCAGAGCCCTAACTCTCCGCCCCTGTGCCGTGGGACAGAGGTGGTACTGGTCTCTCGCTGGCCGGGCGCCATAGAACTCGCCGTCATGATAGACCGGGCTCGAGCCTCGTGACTTAGGTGTCCCACTAGCGCCTCCTCGGCCGCTTGCCTTCTCGCCCGGTTGCCTTACGCGAGGCATAATCACATGTAACAAGGAATACGTTAGAGGGTCCAACTTAACACAAATTTCTAAAGCACGATCTCAGAGTGAGAAGAATGGAAACCAATCCTAAATATCCTATAGCCTCTCGATTATCGTGGTGCACAACACACCGATAATCAAGACTTACTAGATACGGTTCAGACACTTTCCGAGGATTAATCGCTTCGATACCACTTTTGTCACGACCCATTCCGGCCCGTGGATCGTGCCTACCGGCACCCAAGTAGTCATACATCGAGTAATCACGGAAATATAAAACAAGACATGAAACAGCTTTATAAAATAAGACATACGCTTATGTGGAAAACATCATCTTTCTAAGATATATATAAAAACATGGTTTTAGCAAATACATCCGATATCGCATAACATGACTACAGCACTTAAGGAAATATAACTATGGCGACAGGCCCCGCCATACCCTCGATCAGATAAAACTATCTACAACAGGAGATCATACCCAAAAGTAGAGCCTCCTAAAAGACGGAGCTCCGACACCAACGTAGATCCTAAGAACGTGGATCTAGCACTGCTGCCTCTTACCGCAGATGAACGCAGCCCTCAAGGAGGTCAAGATAACAGTACTAAGTATATGAAATCAGAAAATACTTAAATGAAAACATATCATTTTTAAAATCAGCTTTGCAAGTATGTATGAAACAACCAATGGACCGCATAAGTGCTACATCATAAACAAGAGCAACAATAGGTAAATCAGAATGTGTTTTTCTAGGTCGCGAATGATCAAGCAGGCCACCGCCCGTAGTATCACCATGCAAGCCTAATTCGACTCTCATAGTCCGCATAGGCCACTCACATAGGCCCGCATAGGTACATAACCCCGCATCGAGGGTAGCTACTCTCAAGATCGCCCCGACTCGTAGTCCGCATGGCCACATAGACCGCATGAGGTATAACCCCGCATCACTAACCTCGAACTCCCGTAGTTCGCATAGGTCCTCTGACCCGCATGAGGTATTCTCAATCACGGTCCTGCATCACCGAGTCTACCCCGCATCGGAGGGCAACTAACCCCTGAATATGTCAAGAGGCGAGCGATAGTACACTAACATAATAAATTATCTTTAAACAACATAAGCACAACAAGAATACTCTCTTATACAAACTATACAAGACACTAACACACATAGCATCATATCATGTTTACTTATCAAACCATCTTATTATTCTTTTCACAATTCAATATAAGTCCGTTATAAACACATAGGCAAACTGCTTTCTTTATCATTCTTAAGTGGTTATACTTAACTTCCCATAAAGCTAGTATAACTCTTAAGCTTCGCTTTAAAACCAATTAGTTATCTTCGTTAAAAATGATTCAAGATTCTTTGAAATGCTTTCGCTTCTTATTATTCAAAGCTTAAGCCGTGAGGCATCGCTGTAAGTATTATTCATTCTTAAGCCAGGCATTGCCGTAAGTATTATTCAGCTTAAGTCAAAGATATTGCCGTAGTTATTATTCGCTTAACACATGTACGCTTACCGCATTATATATATATTGTAAAATATCATGCTTTAGGAAGAATCACATACCTTCTCAAATAAAACCACCGCCAAGTCAATATGTCGCAGAGAGTCACCATAATAGTCACGCATATCTATCAAAGACTACTCAAGGTCATTCTAAACAGGGTTCACAATTTACTGGAAAGTCGGGCAGACTTCCTACCCTGAGCTATATAAGTCTCATCAGAAAACAAATTCTATATAAGCATAGTTCAATTATTCTTCTTTAAACCCTTCTACTGTGATAATACCAATTCTATTCTGCAATATTCTTCTAAGTATTTATACTTATTCTTATACTACTACAGAAGTATTCTCTAATTCAAAAGAGGGTTAGGATTAGTTACCTCGGTAAGCCCAATAATATCCTAGATAAAGTCGCGCCTGAGCAAGGTATTGCTCCTAAGTTGTATGCTACAAGGAAAACTTGGAAGTTCTTCACAACATCTACTAAGTACTAAGGATTTGGGCTAGGGTACTTTGGGCATTATAACAATACAAGAAGGCAACTTTTCTACCAAGGAGGGGGTAGGTTTGGCTAGGCTTGTGGGCCTCGCCAAACTACTTAGGCTAGAGGGGTATTCGCCAATGGCCTTCACAAGGGAGGAGGTGTTTGGACTAAAAGGCTACAAAGGGAGAGGAGAGGATTTTCAAGACTTGAAAGGAATTTGTGGACGAAGAACTCTTCATCTTAAGGGGGTATTTATAGGTCAAGACATGGCCAACCAATGGCCAAGATGAAGACAAGTGCAAGGCAAGTGTAGGTGAGGATTTACTACACACAAATATCCTACCAACTCGATTTCAGCCAAGGCACAAAAACGCGCTGCTTCTCCAATTCGCCCAATGGACGATTCAAGTTCACCAATCGAGGGTGCCAAGTGTCGCCTCCCGCTGGTCCAAAATGTTTCGCCTCTCTAAAAATCCGCAAAATTAGAAATGGCATAGCCGAATTTACCCTACGAAAGTCGTGGAAACGCTTCGCCGAAACGATTCTTTTAGCGAGTCAGGTACAAATAAAAACGCCCAAGGCTTATCTTTAAGGCTAGATTTTGTACGTATTCCTCACGCATATACTGAAATACGGTATAACACAACAAGTGGATTGAAGTGTCTTCGAGAGGCTCTAAACTACTACGAGCGACTTCGATCGAGTCGATTAAGAATCGTTAAGGTATAATCTTATCTTTTAAAGGTGTTACAAGATTACATTTTATATTGTTGTTGTTAGCTTTACTTGTTGCTAGCATGAAGTTGATAGGTTGAAGTTATAAGTATTATGGATTGCTTGTAGCTAAATCCAAATGTTATACAAGCCACTTGAAAATTGGATTACTAATTGGTCGCTTATTAGAAATCGCCGCATGTACTTACTGAAGATTATGGTTATTATAATCAAATGCGACTTGATATCATGTTATGCTACCAATTTGGATTAAAGTGGAAATTGGTTAAGAATTGGTATTGTTGAACTCAAGGTGGCCGAATTTGGACTTATAGTTTGTATTAGTTTGTTATCGTTTGTGGCGGAATTTTACACGCCTAGTAGGCGGTAATCCCCTATTGATTAATTGCTTTGATTGTGCCTTAAATGTGGCGTGTTTGGTTATTGTATTCGGCCTTGAAAAAGGTGGCAAAGTTAGTAAAAACAAATGAGGTGCTGTCCGATTTTCCGTAGAATTTAGCGACTTGACACTTATAATATTCTACGTCAAGTAAGGCCTTAATAGATGTATTGTGAATATTATAGGTTGACATACTACGCGGACTTTGTACTTGGCAAGTGGTTGACCATGAGGTATGTAGAACTTTTCCTATCTTTCGAGCATGACTAGTTGTAATGATATAGTACGGTAGACATGACCTTGATATCCTTTACTAGTTTAATGAATAGCTGCCGGGTGAGTTAGTAGATTAACTCACTTCTTGAAAGTATTAAGGATGTCTAATGTTTTATTAAAGTTAAGGGATCAAGAGTTTTAAAGATGTGATACTTGTTCCGCTTTAAACGTATAAGTCCCTTCGATAGGAAATTGTTTATGGCTAAGGTATGTGCCTAATGTAACGACTTTAGGAGTTGGTTATATTTGCTTTATGGAAAGATAAATGACTTAATTTTAATAAAAGGCAATTCGATTTCTAAGGCATCAATTGCCTAAGGTTTTATAATAAAAGGAGTCACTTGATTTTAGAAACCTAACTTTATGTCTAAAGGTATCGTGGACTTGTCTTGAAAAGAGATTTTGACTGATACTACGGCTTATAGTATCTTGGAAGTTCTATATGAAAATGAGTCATTCTTAAAAGGTTGAAGCACGTAGTACTTTGGGTTAAATTCCTGATTTTTATAAAAGACCATTAGTGCCTTAAGTAAACTAAAATGAGAGTGTAGATTTAATAAGACTAATAAGAAGTTGTGATTTCTAACTTGCTTATTTATTGTACGATGGCCATTGAGATAGGTAAGAGTATAAGTGAGGGCAAACCCCAAGACGCTATACCACCTTCTCCGTGATAAGAGTATAAACGGCGGTAAACCCCAAGACGTTATACCACCTGCTTTATTACCTTTCCAGGTAAGAGTATAAATGGCGGAAAACCCCAAAGACGTTATACCACCGCCTGTAAGAGTATAAATGAGGTAAGAACCCTAAGACGTTATACCACCTGCTTCTACGGGTTCGCCACCCATGATTTGATCGGAGTCTCCTATCGTGATGTCAGACGATTCCTTTGATTTACTCTCATTGATAGTAAGGCACCGTAATCGTAATTCGCTATCATACATGTCTCCGCTTTGTTTTAAACTTATGTTGTAATTACAAGATTTTCCGCTTTACATACTTAGTACATATTTTGTATCGACCCCTTTCCTCGGCCGCTCATGCCGCAGAGAAAGTGGTGTGGCGGATCCACATTCTTAGGATCACTTATCGACGCCGTAAGCTCCATTTATCCGAGGCTTGTCTCATTTTGGTACGCCTTTTCCTCGTGTTGTAGATTTATATACATTCGTGGTATGGCGTGTCACGACCTGCTCCGGCGTTCGTGGATCGTGCCTTACCTCGCACCCAAGTAGTCATTCATCGAGAAAATCAGCTAATATAAAACAAGACATGAAATAATTGTAAATGATACGCTTCGAGAAAGGGTTGCGCTTTCGGATATATACATAAACCAAGGTTTGCGCTACATCCCAACTGCATAAATACGACTACTGCACTCTAAGGAAATAAACAACTATGGCGACAGTGGCCCCGCCATACCGATCAGATAAAACTATCTACAATGTGGAGATCATACCTAAAAGTAGAGCCTCCGAGAAGACGGAGCTCCCGACACCAACGCAAGAGATCCTAAGGACGTGGATCTAGCACTGCCGCTCTTACCGCGTGATGAACGCAGCTCAAGGAGGTCGCATAACATGTACTAAGTATATGAAATCAGAAGTACTTAAATGAAAACATATCATTTTAAAATCAGTTTTGCAAGATGTATGAAACAACCAAGGTAAACCGCATAAGTACATCATAAACAAGAGCAACAATAGGTAAATCAGAATGTGTCTTTTCTAGGCCGCGAATGATCGGGCAGGCCAATTGCCCGTAGTATCACCATGCAAGCCTAACTCGACTCGTAGTCCGCATAGGCCACTCACATAGGCCCGCATAGTATATAACCCCGCATCGAGGGTAGCTACTCCTGCATCGCCCCGACTCGTAGTCCGCATGGCCACATAGACCGCATGAGGTATAACCCCGCATCACTAACCTGAACTCCCGTAGCTCCGCATAGGTCCCCGACCCGCATGAGGTATTCTCAATCACGGTCCTGCATCACCGAGTCTACCCCGCATCGGAGGCGCCTTAACCCCTGAATATGTCAAGAGGCGAGTGATATTATACTAACATAACAAATTATCGTTAAACAACATAAGCACAACAAGAATACTCTCTTATTCAAACGTTAGACACTAACACACATAGCATCATATCATGTCTACTTATCAAACCATCTTATTATTCTTTTCACAAATCAATATAAGTCCGTTATAAACACATAGGCAAACTGCTTTTATCATGCTTGTGGTTATACCTAACTTCCCATAAAGCTAGTATAACTCTTAAGCTTCTATTTAAAACCAATTAGTTCTCTTCTTAAAAATGATTCAGAATCTTTGAAATGCTTTCAGATCCTTATTATTCGTGCTTAAGTCGCAGACATTGCCGTAAGTATTATTCAGCTTAAGTCGAAAGACATTGCCGTAGTTATTATTCGCTTAACACATGTACGCCTACCGCATTATATATTTTAAAATATCATGCTTTAGGAAGAATCACATACCTTCTCGACAAAACCACCGCCAAGTCAATATGTCGCAGCAGAATCAACCTATAATAGTCGACACGCCTATCAACGCCTAGACTACTCAGAAATGCTTCTAATCAGAGGGTTATATATCCTACTTAAAATTGGGCATCACTTCCCTACCCTGAGCTACTCAAGTTCATCGTGAAAACAAATTCTATGTAAGTACAATTTGATTATTCTTCTTTAAACCCTTCTATCGTGATAATACCAATTCTATTCTGTGATATTCTTCTAAGTATTTAATACTTATTCTTATACTACTACAAAGATGTATTCTCTAATTCAAAAGAGGGTTAGGATTATTTACCTCGTAAGCCCAATAATATCCTAGATAAAAGTCACCGAGCAAGGTTTAGCTCCTAAGTTGTACGCTCCCAGAGTCTAAGAAACCTTAGAAGTTTTTCACAACTTCTACTAAGGACTAAGGGATTTGGGCTAGGTATTTTGGGCATTATAACAATACTAAGGCAACTTTTCTACCAAGTGGGTAGATTTCGCCAGGCAGGGGTAGCCTGCAAGCTTCTCAAAGTGGGGAGGTGTTGACTAAACAAGCTCAAGGGAGAGGAGGATTTTCAAGACTTGAAAGGAATTTGTGGATGAAGAACTATTCATCCTAAGGGTATTTATAGGTCAAGCCATGGCCAACCAAGGGTCAAGATGATGCCAAGTGCAAGGCAAGTGTAGGGTGAAGATTTAGGCAAGTGTCCATTCTATCTACTACACACAAATATCCTACCAACTCCTCGACTTGTGCAAAGGCACAAAAACGTGCCATCCATAGTCCAATTCGGCCCAACGGACGATCTAAGTCCATCAATCGGAGGTGACAAGTGTCGCCGCCTCCGCTGGTCCAAAATGTTTCGCCTCTAAAAATCCGCAAAATTAGAAATGGCATAGCCGGAATTTTCCTACTAAGTCGTGGAAACGCTTTTCGGAAACGATTCTTTTAGCGAAGTCAGGCACAATTTTCAACTTCGCCTAACTTTATTAAACTTTCAGACGCACGCCTCACGCATATACTCCTAAATACGGTATAACATTCTCCCTCCTTAGAAACATTCGTCCCAATGTTCCTTCCCAAGACAGCTTATCGATAAAGCTTAAATAGCTTGGTGCCACACATGGCCACAATATAACACTTAACAATTTACTAAAATTAAACCAAAGAATAGGAAAGTAAGTTACCCGGAGGTGTGGGAATAAGCGAGGATACCTCCGCCTCATGTCCTCCTCGCCTTCCCACGCCATCTCCTCCCTAAGCTCGCTCCGCCACAAGACTTTGACGGAAGCCACATCCTTGGTCCGCAGACGCCTAACCCGACGATCGACTATCGCCATGGAATCTCCTCATACGATAACCCCTCCACCGACATCGCTAATCGGTGTACCCTAGATGGATCCCCGATACATCTCCTCAAAGATAGATACGTGAAAACCGGATGCACCGCTTCCAGACGGACGGCAGATCCAACTCATAGGCAACCTTGCCTACCTCGCGACATCCAAATGGCCCAACGTACTTGGGCCGAAGTTTCTTCTTCCCGAATCTCATCACACCTTCATGGGTGACACCTTCAGAAAACCTAATCATCAATCGCGAACTCTAGATGCCGACGACGATGATCCGTGATACGACTTCGCCGACTCGAGCCGCAATAGCCGCCTCGGATAAGCTTCACCTTATCCATCGCTCACGCATCAAGTTCGTCCTACTAATCGCACTCTCGCCACATCGAACCAGCCTATAGGCGACCGCACTTCCTCCCATACAATGCCTCATAAGGCGCCATCGAATACCGAGTGGTAGCTATTATTGTACGCGAACTCAACTAGAGGCAAATGATCCTCCCACTACCTCGGTCGATAACACAGCTCGCAGATATCCTCGCAGTCCGGATAGTGCGCCGCCCGCCCGTCGCTCGTGGATGGAATGCAAGACTGTGCTCACCGCCCCTAAACCTCTCGAAAGACCTCTGTTAGCCAGAACCGGGCTCTCCCTCGATATGATCGAATAGGACTCCATGCACCGACGATCTCTGATGTAAAGTCCGCATAATCCTCACCAAAAGTCGCCCCGACGGAAGAAAGTGCGCTGATTTCACACCGCCGACGATAACCCATATAGAATCATGTCTCCTCCGAGCGCGAGGTAATCCCGTGATGAAGTCCATGTTGATTACCTCCCACTTCCGTGCTCGATCTCTATCGCCGCAACAAACCACTGTGCCTCTCGTGCTCTACCTTCACCGCCGACAACACGGGCACCGAGCTACGAACTCGCAACGCCCCTCTTCAAGCCATCCCACCAATACACGATCTAAGGTCGCGGGTACATTTTGGTCGACTCGATGGATAGAGTAACGCGCTACCGCGTGCTTCCCAAGAACTCGCCAAGTCCTCAAACATCCGAACACACAACTCGCTTCAAACCTTAGCACCCCATCAAAGTGCTACCTCAAAAGGACCTCTTGCCTCACGAAGAGTCAGATCACGATAACGTGTCAAAACCGATCCTCGAATCGCTGCCTCTTCACCTCCTCGACGATGGAAGACTCGCAACCTCACGAACTCGAACCCCACCGCTATCGTAATCAATCAAACGACACCAAGGCTCGCTAACGGATGCAAATCACTAACCATGACCTCCTCTCTGCCGCACATCCGATAGGCTCCCATCGACCTACGACTAAGAGCATCCGCCACAACATTGGCCTTCCCGTGGTACAGATATCAACATCGTAATCCTTAAGCAACTCTAACCACCGCCTCGCCGTAAGTTCACCTCCTCCGTCAAGATATACCGAGGCTCTTGTGGTCTGTATAAATATCCACGCAACCCCATACAAATAGTGCTCTGCATCTTCAAAGCGTGAATCACAAACGCTAACTCCAAATCACTAGGTAGTTCCTCTCGTGTTTCTTCACCGTCGGATGCATATGCTATAACCTTGCTATGCCGCATCAACACACATCCCAACACGATGTCCGACGATCACAATACACGCATATAACCGTCGACCTCCGGAAGAGTAAGAACGGGCGGTCGCGCTTCTTTCAAAGAATCGAAACCCCGCCACAAGCATCACCATCAAACTTGGCCGCTCGAGTCACCTAGTCAATGGTGCAGATAGAAGCAAACTTCTCCACGAACCGATAATATCTCGCAAGGCCTAAAATCGCGAACCTCGCTGAGTAGTAGGTCTAGGCCAAGTCCTCGATCGCTTCGATCTTCGCCAGATTCACTCAATGCCATCACCGGCAATATGCCCAAGAAAAGCCACCAAGTCAACCAAAACTCACATTTGGAAAACTTGGCGATAATCGGGTCCCGAGAATCACAAGATACCTCAAATGCTCGCATGCTCCGCCTCGAGCGAATAAACCAAGATATCATCAATGAACACTATCACAAACGTGTCCAAAATGGTTTGAACACTCGCTCATCAAATCCATGAATACCGCCGAGCATCGTCAACCCAAAAGACATGACCGAACTCATAATGCCCGCATCGTCCTAATGCATCCTAGGGACATCCACCTCTCTCGACTCGCACTGATGATAGCCCGATCGCAGATCAATCTTGAGAAACATCTCGCACTCGCAATCGTCGAACAAATCATCAATCCCGGGAAGGGTATCTGTTTAATGGTCACCTTGTTCACCGCTCAGAATCAACACATGCGCAGCTGGCCCCGCCCTTCTTCTTCACGAACAATACCGGCACTTCGTGAGAAACACTAGCCCGATGGCCCTTCTCCAAAGAAATCCCTAAGCCGATCCTTCAACTCTCTCAACTCGGCAGTGTCATTCAGATGGCGAATGGAAATAGGCCGAGTGTCCGCAATATGTCTATACAAAACTCAATCTCCTCTCGTGAGGGATACCCGAGGTCGTCTGAAACACGCTGGGAACTCTCACTACTCGAATCGATCAAAATCTGCACCGCAGCCTCGTGATCAAACACCCGAACGATGGTAGATATACCCTTCGCACCATCTTCCTAGCCTCGAGGTAGGAAATAAACCTACCTCTACGATACCGTGTTCTCCCACTCAACAACCGGCCTCAGAAATCGAACTGCATTACTTTCTCTCAGCCTACATTGGCGTAGCAAGAAGCTAGCCAATCCATCCCCATGATCACGCTGGTCAATCATCTCCAACTCTATCAAGTCGCCAGGTCCGACGATCAGAATGGTCACAGACAAGCTCTATATACCCGCCGAGCTACCACCGAATCACCCATCGCGTAGCTACTCGAAAGGGCCCATGGACTCGTGCTCTATCCCTATCCTACTAGCAACAAGTGGAGATATATAGGATGAGTAGAACCCGATCTATCAAAGCATACACATCAAACCTGAACCGAGCAGGTACTGTGATTTACATCAAAGTGAGGCCTCCCGATCCCGCTTACCGACAAAGCATAAATGCGCTTCGAGGACCGCTAGAATCGACCCGCGCCACGACCGCCACACGCCTGGTCCATGAGTACCTTGCCTCCGGCGAGTAGCCGCTTGGGATGAAGAAGACCGCGAAGAACTCGTAGCCGACTTACCATCAAGATCGCCTCGTCTGACAAGCCGCATAGTGACTCGCCGCCACAATCAAATAAGCTCCCGTAGCACCACAACTCCCGGCGGATCTACCGCATCGCCACACCGGCGGGGTGGTGGTCCCGATCGCCGCACTTCGCCGCTCGACGCTCAAGTCCCGGGCCTCGCCCGCCTCGAATATCTCGCCGCGGCTGAGGACGGCAGCAGAGTGCTCGAGCTAGCCGGTGCACCCAGATCGCCGCCGAGGCCGCCACCACGATAGCCACCAAAAGACTCGCCGCCCCGGTCTTCTTCCTGCCGCCACAACCTGCCGCCTCTACGCCTCGCATCCAAGAGCATGAGCTACACGCGGTAATGTCCATACCCTACCAAGAGAAACACCCGCATACGACTCGCATATAATCATCTAGCCCTGACGTAGCTGCACCCTATCCTCCATATTCGCTACTAACGCTGGGACATATCGAGCCAATGAATCAAACTCGACATTGTACTCCCGACAAGGCCTCTCTCGCCTCAAAGAAGAAAATCTATCACCGCGCCTCCTCATCCGTGGAGGCAAGCGAGTGAGGAAAGCCTCGAGAACTCATCCCAAGTAGATGGGACGCAGGTTTCCCGATAACTCCCATTAATCAAACCAATCGATCGCGTATCACGCAGCCTATGTGAACCAAAGATCACGGACCAGTCTCCGACGCCCGATCACTCTCAAAATCCTTCAGAGTCGACGGATGAACTCGCGATCATCCTCCGCCACGACCAGAAACTCTAGCGGCTACAACTCGTGAAGTCTCGTAGCCTCAAACTTCGCCTCGTGAACCACGGTACGATCGGGCTGGACTGAACCGCCGTGATCCACTGCCTCATGTTCGCCACGATCCCGCCAAGAATCGGGTCATCTCTCAGAATCCATCTCATCCGCTTCCAGCCGCGACCGAGGCGCGGTATCAGTAGTCTCGCTGATCGCGGCGCGTGGAACTCGCCGCTCGTATAGATCGCCCGAGCCTCGTGACTCTAGGTGTCCCACTAGCAGCCTCCTCGGCCTTGCCCTTCTGCCCGGGTGCCTTACGCGAGGCATAATCAGCATAAAAGGAATACGTTAGAGGGTCCAACTTAACACGCCTCTAAAGCACGATCTCGTAGTAAGAAGAATGGAAACCAATCCTAAATATCCTATAGCCTCCTCGATTATTGGTGTGGTGCACAACACACCGATAATCAAGACTCTACTAGATACGGTCAGAGACACTTTCCGAGGATTAATCGCTCGATACCACTTTTTGTCACGACTTCGCTCGGCCCATGATCGTGTCTTACCCGCACCCAAGTAGTCATACATCGAGAAAATCAGCGAATATAAAACAAGACATGAAATAATTGTAAATGATACACGCTTCGAGAAAAGGGTTGCCTTTCTAAGATATATACATAAACCAAGGTTTGCGCTACATCCCAACTGCATAACATGACTACGCACTTAAGGAAATAAACAACTATGGCGGGGCCCCGCCATACCCCGACTATACAAAAACTATCTACAACAGGAGATCATACCCAAAAGTAGAGCCTCCTAGAAGACGGAGCTCCCGACACCAACGCAAGAGATCCTAAGGACGTGGATCTAGCACTGCCGCCTCTTACCGCGCATGAACGCAGCCCCAAGGAGGTCAAGATAACAGTACTAAGTATATGAAATCAGAAGTACTTAAATGAAAACATATCATTTTAAAATCAGTTTTGCAAGTATGTATGAAACAACCATGTAACCGCATAGTGCCACATCATAAACAAGAGCAACAATAGGTAAATCTGAATGTGTCTTTTCTAGGCCGCGAATGATCGGGCAGGCCAATTGCTCGTAGTATCACCATGCAAGCCTAACTCGACTCCCGTAGTCCGCATAGGCCACTCACATAGGCCCGCATAGGTATATAACCCCGCATCGAGGGTAGCTACTCCTCGCATCGCCCCGACTCGTAGTCCGCACGCCACATAGACCGCATGAGGTATAACCCCGCATCACTAACCTCGAACTCCCGTAGTTCGCATAGGTCCTCTGACCCGCATGAGGTATTCTCGAATCATGGTCCTGCATCACCGAAGTCTACCCCGCACGGAGGCAGCTTAACCCCTGAATATGTCAAGAGGTGAGTGATATTATACTAACATAACAGCTTATCGTTCAACAACATAAGCACAACAAGAATAGTCTATTATTCAAACGTTACAAGACACTAACACACATAGCATCATATCATGTCTACTTATCAAACCATCTTATTATTCTTTTCACAAATCAATATAAGTCGTTATAAAACACATAGGCAAACTGCTTTTATCATGCTTAAGTGGTTATACCTAACTTCCCATAAAGCTAGTATAACTCTTAAGCTTCGCTTAAAACCAATTAGTTCTCTTCTCTAAAAATGATTCAAGAATCTTTTGAAATGCTTTCGATCCTTATTATTCAGCTTAAGTCGCAGACATCGCCGTAAGTATTATTCAAAGCTTAAGTCGAAAGACATTGCCGTAGTTATTATTCAGCTTAACACATGTACGCCTACCATACTATATATTTTAAAATATCATGCTTTAGGAAGAATCACATACCTTCTCGAAACCACCGCCAAGTCAATATGTCGCACAGAGAATCAACCTATAATAGTCGACACGCCTATCAACGCCTAGACTACTCAGAAACGCTTCTAAGCAGAGGTTCTATATCCTACGGAAAATTGGGCAAGACTTCCTACCCTGAGCTACTCAAGTTCATCAGAAAACAAATTCTATGTAAGTACAATTTGATTATTCTTCTTTAAACCCTTCATCGTGATAATTCAATTCTATTCGTGATATTCTTCTAAGTATTTAATACTTATTCTTATACTACTACAGATGTATTCTCTAATTCAAAAGAGGGTTAGGATTATTTACCCTGTAAGCCCAATAATATCCTAGATAAAAGTCACTGAGCAAGGTTTAGCTCCTAAGTTGTACGCCTAGAGTCTAAGAAACCTTAGAAGTTTTTCACAACTTCTACTAAGGACTAAGGGATTTGGGCTAGGTATTTTGGGCATTATAACAATACTAGAAGGCAACTTTTCTACCAAGGAGGGGGTAGATTTCGCTAGGCAGTGGGTAGCCCCTGCAAGCTTCTCAAAGGGGAGGTGTTGACTAAACAAGCTCAAGGGAGAGGAGGATTTTCAAGACTTGAAAGGAATTTGTGGACGAAGAACTCTTCATCCTAAGGGGTATTTATAGGTCAAGCCATGGCCAACCAAGGGTCAAGATGATGCCAAGTGCAAGGCAAGTGTAGGTGAAGATTTACGCAAGTGTCCATTCTATCTACTACACACAAATATCCTACCAACTCCTTGACTTGTGCAAAGGCACAAAAACGTACATCCATAGCTGTCCAATTCGCCCAATGGACGATTCAAGTCCATCAATCGGAGGGTGACAAGTGTCGCCTCCCGCTGGTCCAAAAATGTTTCGCCTCTAAAAATCCGCAAAATTAGAAATGGCATAGCCGAATTTTCTACTAAGCCGTGGAAACGCTTTCCTGAAACGCATTCTTTAGCGAGTCAGGCACAATTTTCGAACTTGGCCTAACTTTAAGGCTAAACTGACGCACGCCTCACGCATATACTCCGAATACGGTATAACAGTGGCCCCGCCCCGCCACGCTTGTTATTCCTGAGGTCCAGATTCACATACGTGGTCAGAAGAATCGATGTCATGCATTGTACTTTTGAGTTTGTTATATATATCAAGACGCTTTATCGCTAGTCCGGGATGTTTTATAGTTACACATGTGTTTATGTTGTGTATGTTCGCCGCTATTCTCCGATGTATATCAATAGGTGCCTGTGTAGGCACTACCGTGGACCCGGTCGGGTCGTGGCAGATTGCGGATGAAGAACTCTTCATCGTGGGGTATTTATAGGCTTTCAAGGGCTAGATGAAGGCAAGTGGAGGCAAGTGGATGGGGATTTGCACAAGTGCCCCTAACCCTACTCCACACCACTCACAAAACATCGACCCATGGTTTAAGCCTCAAATTCATGCCAACCGTGGCCTCCTTGTTGTTGCCCAACGAGGGTGACAAGTGTCACCCTCTCGTTGGTCCAAAATGTTTCATCTCTGAAAAATCCGCAAAAAATATAAATGACATAGCCGTAATTTTCCCTACGCAAGTTTTGTAAAACGCTTCATGAAACAATTCGCTTAGTGGTCAGGCCCAAATTTCGCCCAAAGCCTTAACTTTAAGGTTGAACTTTCAGACGCACGCCTACGCATATACTGAAATACTGGTATAACATACTCCCCTCCTTAGAAACATTCGTCCCGAATGTTCCTTCCCAAGACAGATAACGATAAGGTTCCTCAAAACTTAAACAGTTTGCAAATGCCACACATGGCCACAATACAACACTTAAACAGATATGACAATGAAATTTACAAGTAGGAAAGTGAGTTACCTGGAGGTACGGGAATAAGTAGGATACTTCGCCTCATGTCCTCCTCGCCTTCCCACGCCATCTCTCCTCGAGCTCGCTCGCCACAAGACTTTGACTAAGCCACGCCCTGGTCCGCAGACGCTTAACTCCGACGATCGACATCGCTATGGAATCTCCTCATACGATAACCCTCGCCACCGATATCACAATCGGGTGCACCCTAGACGGATCCCCGATACATCTCTCAAAGATAGAAACATGAAACACCGATGTACCGCCTCCAGACGGACGGCAGATTCAACTCGTAGCAACCTTGCCTACCTCGCGACAACTGATACGGCCCAATGTACCTTGGGCTGAGTTTCCCTTTCTTCCCGAATCTCATCACACCCTTCATGGGCGACACCTTCAGAAAAACCCAATCATCAAACTCAAACTCTAGATGCCGACGACGATGATCTACATATGACTTTTGTCGACTCGAAATGCCAAGAATCGCCTCGATAAGCTTCACCTTATCCATCGCACTGCACCAAATATGGTCCCACTAATCGCACTCGCCATCAAACCAGCCTATCGGCGATCCGCACTTCCTCCCATACAAGGCCTCATAAGGCGCCATCCGAATACCGAAGTGGTAGCTATTATTATACGCAAACTCAAATAGAGGAAAATGATCCTCCTAGCTACCCTCAAGTCAATAACACAAAGCTCGCAGATATCCTCGCAGTTCGATAGCGCGCTACGCCGTCCGTCTGCTGAGGATGGAATGCAGATTGTGCTCACCGCCCCCTAGACCTTTCGGAAAGACTTCCGTAAGCTAGCCGTGAACCGGGCTCTCTGTCGATATGATAGAAATAGACTCCATGCACCGACGATCTCTGAGGTAAAGTTCGCATAATCCTCACTAAAAGTCGCCCCGACGGAAGAAAGTGGGCTGATTTCACACCGCCGACGATAACCCATATAGAATCATGTCTCCTCCGAAAGTAGGTAACCCGTGATAAAGTCCATGTTGATCACCTCCCACTTCCGTGCTCGATCTCTATCGCCGCAACAAACCACCCGGCCTCTCGTGCTCTACCTTCATCCCGACAACACGCAATCGAGCTACAAACTTTGCAACGCCCCTCTTCAAGCCATCCCACCAAAGATACGTATCTAATGTCGTGGTACATCTTGGTCGACTCGATGGATAGAGTAACGCGCGCCGTGCTTCCCCAAGAACTCGCCAAGTCTCGAAATATCCGAACACACAACTCGCCTCAAACCTTAGCACCCCATCGTGCTACCGAAAGACCCTTTCCTCACGGCGGTCAGATTACGCATCGTCGTAACCGATCCTCAAATCGCTGTTCTTCACCTCTCGACGACGGAAGACTCGCAACCTCTCGAACTCGAACCCCATCGCTATCGTAATCAATCAAACGGACATCAAGGCTCGCTAATCGATGCAAATCGCGAACCATGCCCCTCCTCTCCGGCCGCACATCCGATAAGCTACCCATCGACCTACGACTTCAGGCATTCGCCACCACATTGACCTTCCCGTGGTACAGATATCGACATCATAATCCTTAAGCAACTCTAACCACCGCTCTCGCTGTAATTTCACTCCCTTTGGTCAAGATATACCGAGGCTCTTGTGGTCTCAGTATAAATATCCACACGAACCCCATACAAATAATGCCTCCAGATCTTCGCGCGAATCACCGCCGCTAACTCCAAATCAGTGGGGTAGTTCCTCTCATGCTTGTTAAGCTCGGGATGCGACGCTTATAACCTTACCCATCCTGCATCAACACATCCCAACCCGATGCTCGACGATCACAATACACAACATAGTCGCTCGACCTCCGAAGAGTGCGAACGGGGCGCTGCCGCCTCTCCTTCAAGAATCGGAAACCCCGCCACAAGCATCACCATCGAAACTTAGCCGCTTTCCGAGTCAGCCTAGTCAATGGTGCGTAGATAGAAGCAAACTTCTACGAACCGCCGATAGTAACTCGCAAGGCCCGTAAAATCGCGCACTGCCGAGTAGCAGTCGAGGCCAACTCGATCGCTTCGATCTTGGCCGCATCCACCCGAATACCATCGCCCACATATGCCCAAGAAAAGCCACCGGCCAACCAAAACTCACATTTGGAAAACTTCGCGATAATCGCTGGTCCCGAGAACTCTCAAAGATAGCCTCAAATGCCCGCATGCCTCGCTTGAGCGAGAATAAACCAAGATGTCATCAATGAACACTATCACAAACGTGTTCAAAAATGGCTTGAACACTCGGTTCATCAAATCCATGAATACCACGAGCATTCGTCAACCCGAAAGACATAACCTCAACTCATAATGCCCGCACGTCCGAATGCCTCTGTGGACATCCGCCTCTCTAACACGCACCTGATGATAGCCCGATCGCAGATCAATCTTAGAGAAATATCTCGCACCCTGCAACTGGTCGAATAAATCATCAATCCTGGGAAGGGGGTATCTGCTCTTAATGGTCACCTTGTTCACCGTCAGAATCAACACACATGCGCAGCCGCCCCGCCCTTCTTCTTCACGAACAATACCGGCCTCGTGAGAAACACTAGTTCGATGAAGCCTTTCTCCAAAGAAATCTCTCACCGGTCTCAACTCTCTCAACTCGCAGTGCCATTCTCAGATGGCGAATGGAAATAGGCCGAGTGTCCGCAACACATCTATACAAAACTCAATCTCCTCTCGTGAGGGATACCGTAGTCGCCCTGAAACACATCTCGCGAACTCTCTCGACTACCGAATCGATCGAAAATCTGGTACCGCACCTCGTGATCAAACACCCGGATGAGATGGTAGATATACCCTTCTCGCACTATCTTCCTAGCCTCGAGGTAGGAAATAAACCTACCCTCTACGATACAGTTGTTTCTCCCACTCAACAACCGGCCTCAGAAATCGAACCGCATTACTCTCTCCTCGCAGCTTCACATTGGCGTAGCAAGAAGCTAGCCAATCCATACCTATGATCACGCCGAAATCAGCCATATCCAACTCTATCAAGTCGCTAGTGGTCCGACGATCGATACGGTCACCGACAAGCCCTATATACCCGCCGAGCTACCACCGAATCACCCATCGCGTAGCTACCTCGTAGTGGTCTATGGACTCGTGCTCTATCCCTATCCTACTAGCAATACGGGAGATATATAGACGCAGTGTAACCCGATCTATCAAGGCATACACGCTACAACATGAAATCGATAAAGCACTGTGGACGACATCGCGAGGCCTCCGTCCCGCCTACCGACAAGGCATAAATGCGCTCGAGGACCGCTAGAATCGGACCCGCGCCACGACCTCGCCACACTGGCCGCCCATGAGTACCTTATGCTCCCGGCGAGTAATCGTAGGAGACGAACAAGACCCGCCGAAGAACCCGTAGTCGACTCTACTACCCGCGCCGCTTCCTAGCCTGACAAGCCGCAGTGGCCTCCGCTACAAGTGTAGCAACCTCTCGCAGACCACAACTCCCGAGACGGGATCTACCGTGATCGCCACACCGGCGGGTGGTTCGACGGTTAGCACCTCGCTACCCGAAGTCCAAGTCCTGGGCCTCGACCGCCCCGAATACTCGTCAGGCCAAGACGGAGCAGAGTGCTCGAGCCGCCGCGGTGCAAATCTAGGCTGCCGAGGCCGCCCACCCCGATAGCTACCAAAGACCTCGCCCCGGCCTTCTCACGCCGTCGCCAACCTGCCGCTCTACGCCTCGCATCCAAGTGCGCGAGCCTACACGCGGTAATGTCCACGCTCGCTCAAGAGCCACACCCGCACAAGACTCGGCCATATAATCATCTAGCCCGTGACGTAGCGATGCACTGCCCTCCATATTCGCTACCAACGCAGGACATATCGAGCCAACGAATCAACTCAACATTGTACTTTCTAATCGTAAGGCCCTCTCTGCCTCAAAGAATAAAAATCTGCCCGCGCCTCTCTCATCCGCGAGGCGAAGTGAGTGAGAAAGGCCTCCGAGAACTCGCCCTAAGTAGCTGGGACGCTGCTTTCCCGGATAACTCCTACGAATCAAACCAATCGATCAGATCACGCAATTTATATGAACCGAAGATCACGGACTGGTTCAAACCTCGATCACTGCACGATCTTCTCAGAATCGATGGATGAACTCGCGATCATCCTCGTGCCTCACCAGTAACTCAAGTGATACAACTCGTAAAATCCCGTAGCCTCAAACTGCTCGATCTCGTGAACCACGTATCGGCTGAGCCGAATCGCCGATCCACTTATCTCACGTTCGCCACGATCTCGCCAAGAATCGCCATCTCTCAGAACCCATCTCATCCGCTTCCAGTCGTGGAATCGAGGCGCAGTATCGTCTCATCAGCCACCGCCGCGCCTAAACTCGCTGGGCCGGTGGCGCCGCGAACTCGGGCTGCCTCGTATAGATCGGGCTCGAGCTCGTGACTTCTGTCCTACTAGCGCCTCACCGCTTTGCCCTTCGGGCCGGTTGCCTTACGCGAGGCATAATCATGGTAAAAGGAATACGTTGTAGGGTCCAACTTATAACACGCCTCTAAGGCACGATCTCGTGAGTGAGAAGAATGGAAACCAATCCTAAATATCCTATAGCCTCCGACATTGGCGTGGTGCACAACACACCGATAATCAAGACTTACTAGATACGGTCAGTAGACACCTTCCGAGGATTAATCGCTCGATACCACTTTTGTCACGACCGCTGGCCCGGATCGTGCCTTACCCGCACCCAAGTAGTCATACATCGTAGAAAATCAGCGAATATAAAACAAGACATGAAACAATAAAATGAGACACGCTTTATTCGAGAAAATGTCGCTTTTCGCATATATATATATATAAACCAAAATCCAAGCTACATCCCAACTGCATAACAGACTACGCACTTCTAAGAAGATAACAACTATGGCGGGACAGGCCCCGCCATACCCCGAATGTACAACTATCTACAACAATGTGAGATCATACCCAAAGTCGAGCCTCCTATACATGGAGCTCCCGACACCAAAGCAAAAGATCCTAAGGACGCGGATCTAGCACTGCTTCCTTACCTCACAGACGAACGCACTCGGGCGAGGTCAAGATAACAGTACTAAGTATGTGAAATCAGAAGTACTTAAATGAAATCATATCATTTTAAAACCAATTTTACAAATACGCATTTAAACAACTAATGTAACAGCACATAGTGCCACATCATAAACAAGAGCAACAATAGTAAATCAGAATAGTCTTTTCTAGGCCGCGAATGATCAAGCAGGCCAATCGCCCATAGTATCATTATGCATGCCTAATCACGGACTCAGAGTCCGCATAAAGCCACCTAGGCCCACATGAGGTATTCTCGCATCGAGGGTAGCTACTCCTCGCATCGCCCCGACTCGTAGTCCGCATGGCCACATGCATCGCATTTACCATAAAGGTCGCACACTAACTCGAATCCTCGTAGCTCCGCATAGGTCCTCGACCCGCATGCAGGTATTCTCAATCACGGTCCTGCATCACTCGAGTCTACCCCGCATCGGAGGGCAATTTAACCCCGCATCATGTCAAGAGGCGAGTGATATAATACTAATATAAATTTATCGTTAAACAACATAAGCACAACAAGAATACCCTCTTATACAAACGTTACAAGACACTAACACACATAGCATCATAATATGTCTACTCATCAAACCATCTTATCATACTTTCCAGAAATCAACACAAGTCTTTCATAAACACATAAGTAAACTGTTCATTTTCTCTTTCTTAAGTCGTTATACCTAACTTCCCATAAATCTGGTATAACTCTTTAAGCTTTTTGTTTTAAAAACAAATATTCTTCTTCTTTCAAAAATGATTTATAATTCTTTTGAAAGACTTCAAGATTCTTATTATTCAGGTTTAAGTCAAAAGACATCGCAAAGAAACTACGCTCATTAACACACGCACGCCTACCGCACTATATATATTTTAAAATATCATGCTCAAGAGTATAGGAAGAATCACATACCTTCTCGGCGAAATCCACCTGCCAAGTCGAATATGTCGCGCGCAGAGTATCGACCTATAATAGTCAAATACGTCTATCAACGTCTAGACTTCTCTGTAGAAAGTTCTAAGCAGAGGTTTCTTAATTCTACGGAAAATCGGGCAGCACTTCCCTACCCGGTAAGTTATACAAGTTCATCAGAATACAAATTCATGTAAGTACAACAATCTTCTTTAAATCTTCTGATGTGATTATAGTTCAATTCTCTTCTGTAATACCCTTCTATGTAATTACAGTTCAATTCTCTCTTTTAATATCCTTCTATGTATTTTTTTACTTATTTCTATACATCTACAGTATGTATTCCAATTACAATAGAAGGATAAGATTATTTACCTCGATAAGCCCAATATTATCCAAGATATAAGTCGATCCTGAGCGAGGTTTAGCTCCTAATCGGTACGCTCCAATCTGCTCCAAGAAACCCTTAGAAGTTTCTACACAACTTCTACTTTCTACTTCAACCAACTATGAAGTTTTTCTTAGGGTTTCGTTTAGTGACTATAGGAATACAAGGTAGTATTTTCGGACTCTACGTATAGAGGTAACTTTAGAAATACTAAAGGATATACGGCTAGGGTATTTGAGGATAATAACAATACTTGGAGAGTATTTCTACCAAGAGGGGGGTACTTTGGCCGAGACTACAAGGAAATGTGAGGGGAGGGTGCCTCGCTTAGCTCTTCAAGAGGGGAATGAGGCTTGGACGAAAGCTCTCTATGGGAAGGGAGATTTCAAGACTTGGAAGAACGATTTGTGGACGAAGAACTCTTCATCAAGGGGGTATTTATAGGGCTTTCATGGCTAGGATGAAGGCAAGCGAGGCAAGTGCATAGGGGATTTGCACAAGTTCCCTAACCCTACTCCACAATTCACTCACAAAACATCGACCCATGGTTTAAGCCTCAAATTCATGCCAATCGTGGCCTCCTTTCTCGCTCAACGAGGGTGACAAGTGTCACCTCTCGTTGGTCCAAAATGTTTCATCTCTAAAATCCGCAAAAATATAAATGACATAGCCGTAATTTTCCCTACGCAAGTTTTGTAAAACGTTTCATCTGAAAAACAATTCGCTTAGCTGGTCAGGCCCAAATTTCGTCCAAAGCCTTAACTTTAAGGTTGAACTTTTGACGCACGCCCACGCATATACTGAAATACGGTATAACAAGAGCCTTCCGCGAGGCATAATCTACATAAGCGGGTCGAGAGGATTCAACCTACTATGACAAATTTCATCGCACGATCTCAAAGAGAGAAGAATGAAACTAATCCTAAATGTCCTCAAATTCTCCTCGACATAGATGTGGTGCACAACACACCGATAATCAAGACTCTACTAGACACTCGTCAGACACTTTCCGAGGACTAATCGCTTCGATACCACTTTGTCACGACCGACCCTGCTCGCGATCGTGCTCCTACCCGGGCACCCTGCTGTATACATCGAGATAATCACGAACATACATGAGACTTATAAAATAAATCAACAAAGATAAAATCAATGTTAGCCGATAAGGCTACCTTTCTCGATAAGTAAATACAAACACGGCGCTTGCCTCCTTTCCTTTACAAACCGACTCCACCATACGTGACTACTGCACTTCTAAGAGTTTTAACATATCAATCGTGGCGACAGGCCCGCCATACCCCGAATATACATGAATCTACAACCTCGGGGAAACCGTATCAAGAGATAAGCCTCCGAGCAAATGGAGCTTTTCCTAAATCAACCGAGATCCTAAGAGCAAGGATCACCAACTCGCACCTAATACCTCGCGGCATTTAACGCACTTCGGGGGCCGCATAACAAAAATTTAATATGGAATGTAAATAACGCAAGAAATGATCATAATCAGATAAAAGAATGACAGACAAGTATAAAAAGTACATACCGCATCCCGCCGTGTCATTACCCCTTATGAACTTAATCGCACTTATTATCTTTTCCCATTTTCAATAAAAGTTATAGTCACATTCTTACGCATTACGATTAGAATAATCATTAAGTTCATTACCATATAACTTACTTATCTTTCAGAACATAATCCGCCCTTTATGGAGGGACGATATACTACCCGCCAAATCTAGACGCATCAAGTCACACAAAATATCAAAGCGCGCCCGTGGAATCCCCATCACCGCCGATAATATAAGTGTAAAATATAACCACGTGACGCGCCCGCGGCATCCCACCTCACCGCTTACATACATACACAACACATATATATATCTCCCGCCCGTGGAATCCCACATCACCGCCGACAACTATAAGTGTAAAATATAACCACGTGACGCGCGCGGCATCCCACCACCGCTTCTACAGACACATATACAACATATATATATATATATATATATAACGCGCCGCATGCCCTAATCCCACATCGATAAGCATGGCCATAACGCGTGCCTCTGATCCTCATCGAAAGGCAGTCTTCGCGGAGCTAGCCATGGAGTAATAATATAATACGGTCGCATGCCCCTAATCCCACATCGTGATAAGTACGCCACGGAGTAATAAAACGCGCGCATCTAACCCGCATCCCGGATGCATGCCCCGCATCCTCATCGATAAGCATGGCCAAGATCAATCACAATGGAAGCATACCATCGAATCCCCGCCACCGCCAGACGCCCAATAAAATGTCCGGCATCTAACCCGCATCTCGGTCATACGCCCTAATCCTACATCGATAAGATGTCCAAGGATCAATCATAATGGAAGATACCTGGAATCCCACATCACCGCTTGCAGACGCCCAATTAAACTTATAACAAGACAAACGCCCTCCAACCGAGAGTCACGACAACGTGAATATATAATACTTGCACTTAAAGCTATCACAAGCAAACACAGCAAGTTCATTAAACCTTTAGACTTCCTTTATAAACTCATGGCACTTCCGCTTTCACACATAAAAATCCGAATTTAACCCCAAGTACTACGACCTCTACTCCTTTAGAAAGACTCTTTTTAAATAAAACTTCCAAGATACTAACAAACCGTAGTATCAAGTCATATCTACTTTCAAGACAAGTCACAATACCTTTTTTAGAAATACATTTACCGCTTCTAAATCAAGTGACTTTTCTTAAAAA
Source organism: Przewalskia tangutica (assembly GCA_029844215.1). Taxonomy (NCBI): domain Eukaryota; kingdom Viridiplantae; phylum Streptophyta; class Magnoliopsida; order Solanales; family Solanaceae; genus Przewalskia; species Przewalskia tangutica. The sequence continues at coordinate 45,598 of JAQGDG010000620.1, forward strand.
CTTTAAGCAATTGGTACCTTTAAAACAAATTTGCCCTTCTTTATTTCAAATCATTTCTTTGCTTACATTATCAAGAAAACCATTCTTTTAATCTTCCATAAAGTTGTTATAACCAACTTCCCATAAACCGTTATAACTCTTTATGTTTTGACAAATTCATTCCTTTTATAACCAAGAGACTTATACTTTTAAAATACTTCAAGTCTCTTAACTTTTAAGAAAACAAGTTTCTTAACTTTAGAAATCAAGTCTTTCCAAATCGAGTATTCTATACTTGTAAATCAATTCATTTCTTCCTTTAAGAATCAAGTCTCATAACTTGAAAATAAAGTCTCTTAACTTTAAGAATTTGAGATCCATAGCCTTAAAACTTCATATGTAAATTCTTATGTTAAGTAACATATACTTTGGTGCGTTGTAAATAAGTTATACTTATTTATAACGATCTTATTCAAGTAGCCATGATCTAGAAAATGTAATACAATTTTGTCTTATCTTAGCTTCTATGCAGATTGAGAATTCTACTCATTTTAACATAATTGATTGTCATTACATTTTCCTTATTAACGCTGCAATGGCTTGCTCGATACTTATTCTCATTCGTGACATAAATTAGCCAAGCCAACTTGGCTCAAAGTACCTCCTAACGACTCTTACTAACATCCCCATAAGACTCCTGGTAGGACTTAGGATAACTTTGACATAAACTTTACATAGAGTAAATCACACACATACCTCTTAACTTCTAAGAATAAGTGGAACATGAAATAATATCACATGTATATTCCATACATAGAATCATGCCAAAGGAAGGAAGAGGTTCACATACCGCGACGATTATCGACAAGTAGCAAATGCTCCAAAGCATTTCAACCTTGATAGCTATTCCATCCTTCAAGTAGATACGCTATACTTAGTACTTCAACCTAAAATGGTCACAATACGCCCATTAACCTCTTACTTCAAACTGAGAATATTCTAAGTGCTAAGTCACTAAGTTCTACTGAAAATCTGACATCACCTCCTTTGTTTCTACTTACTTTGCCACCTTTTCAAGGTCGAATACACAACCAAACACGCCATATTTAAGGCCCAAACAATGCAATCAACACAGATTACACGCCTACTAGACGGTAAAATTCCGCCCCACAAACGATATCAAATTAATACAACTTACTAGTCCAATTCGCTAACTCAAGTACTAACATCAATTCTTATCCAATTTCCATTTCAATCCAAATTGTTAGCATAACATGATATCAAGTCGCAATCGATTATACTACTATAATCTTCAATTAGGTAACATACGACGATTCTAGAAAACGACCAAAATATAATCCAACTTCACATGGCTTACATCACATTTCAGATTTTTAAGGCTACAAGCAATCCATAATACTTATAAACTTCAACATATCAACTTCATGCTAGCAACATGTAAAGCTAACAACAACAATGTATATATATAATCTTGTAACACTATTAAAAGACAAGATTATACCTCAACGAACCTTAATCCAACTCCAAATCCGAAGTCGCTCCTTAGCAACTTAGAGTCTCTTCAAGACACTTCAATCCGCTACATGAGACCCTTAGAACAACACCAACAAATTTCCTTCAATCTTCCAACCAAAACCTAGAAAGGCAACTAGGTTTTCGCTTTGCGACTAACCCGAAAACTATCTTTTTCTGAGATTTTTCTATTGAGATACCCTTACAATACACTTAGGAACCTTGGTTTAAAGTGGGAAGATTATTGGACAACAAACAAATTTTTTTCTTTCTTCTTGTTGATGAACCGAGAGCACATTGCTCTAGTTCTTCAATTTCTCTTGAAAATTTGGCTGCGCTGACTTGTCTCACTACTAGTAGTATTATATAGTAACATGGAGGGTTAAGATGTGAACAATTGGGTGGCTAGGATGAGGTTCTCTTAAATATCAAGCTTGTGGACCCATTGACTAAGTCAATTTTCTCAAGCTCTACAAGTTGCAAGACTTGTCTTCCTAACAAGGGTCAAATGACCCGTGTGCCCATGTAATTTCGTCCAAGACATCCACTAAGGGGGTGATACGTGTCGCCTCCCATTCACACAATATTACGTTTTCCGACAAATTCCATAATTCCGATAAATTTTTACAAGTCTCAAATCTTAACACTCGTGAGTTCTTACGTACGTTCTTAAAGCATGTCCTGTAAATACGGGGTGTAACAATTCCATACATAGAATCATGTCTAAAGAAGGAAGAGGTTCACATACCTCGCGACGATTATCGACAATTAGCAAAATGCTCCGAAGTACTTCAACCTTGATAGCTATTCCATCCTCCAAGTAGAATACGCTATACTAAGTACTTCAACCTATAATGGCCACAATACGTCCATTAACCTCTAGCTTCAAACATAGAATATTCTAAGTGCAAAGTCACTAAATTCTACGGAAAATCGGACAGCACTTCCTTTGTTTCTACATACTTTGCCACCTTTTTCAAGGCCGAATACAATAACCAAACACGCCACATTTAAGGCCCAACAATTCAGCTAACCAAAGGGGATTACACGCCTTAACAGGACGTGTAAAATTCTGCCCCACAAATAATACGAAACTAGTTCCATAATTAAAGCCATTCTCGGCTAACATAAACAACAACTCAAAGTCTTTTCCAATTATTTTCCAATCCAAGTTCTTAGGTGTAATATGTAATATAGTCATAAACAACTTCAACAACTACAATTTCCTTCAATATATAACATGTGACGACTTATACTTATAATCAACTTGAATTGTAATCTTAAGGCTAAACATACTAGTTTCGGATTAGGGTTCCAATATCCATAACACTTATCAACTTCATAATAAAAACACCTCATGCTTGCTAATATCCATAGCTACAACAATAAGTAATCTTAATTACTAAAACGACAAGAATTATACCTTTTCAAGCCCTTAATCTTTCCAAGATTCAAAGTCGCTCCTTAGCAATTCTTAGCTCATTTTCTTATGTTCTAACCCGCTCCAAGCACTCCTTAGAAGCCTAAGAACTCATCTTCAAGTTCCAACTTCAAAGTCAAGAACTCCTAAGTTTCCGCCTGCGACTAATACGAAACGCCACTTTTCCTGATATTTCTATCGAGATAACCTTACAATACTCTTAGGACCTCGGGTTAAAGTCTTGTGGCTAATGGATTAAAACTACAAAAATTTTGTGGAGAGGATAGCAAACCCGAGAGCACGCTAAGGAGAACAAGGGTTCTTCAATTTTTCTAAGTGTAAAATAGCCTTGTCTTGCTACATGGATGATTATATAACACATCGAGGGTCTAGATTACAACACATGGTAAGTTTGATGAAAGTGGATCGCTGCGCTTTCGACTTAGTCAACAAGTCAAGCTCAAGCTTAGCAAGACTTTCTCATCTTTACAATGGTCAAACGACCCTTATGCCCTTGCATCAATTTCGACTAAACCATGTAGGGTGCCACGGTCGCCTCCCATTCGCCCATAAAATTCAGTAACCCTCGGGCCCCACAAACGAAATTCCTGCGGACCCCACGTGACCAAATACTAAAAATAAATTTCCATAATGATAATACATTCCATAATCCTCAATTAATGCATTTTGAGAATCCAATTCTCCTCAACGAACATTTTTCCTTTCCGACGCTCTAAGATTTTCCGCCGTAAAAACAATTCTTCCTTTCGCACTTTTCAAGTCTTCAGGTTCCATACTTACATTCTCTTAAACATGTCCTTGAATTACGGGGTGTAACATTCTTCCCCCCTTAGAAACATTTGTCCCCGAATGTTCTTTCGGAGTCCAATATAATTAGATAGCGACATAGTCTCCTTTTATTACACCCCTCATACAACATATGCCACCCATGGCCACATAACAATACTTATACTAAGATGTCAACCTTGGCACTCACAAAGACAACTAGTCCATACTCATAATGACCTCAAAGTCTGTCGTAATCATCTCTACTAGGTCTACTAGGTTCGACGATCAGATCATCACCGGAAAACCTCATATTCCCGCCACTACCACCCCAAACACTCTTTTTAAACAACATAAGGTCATTTCTGCTCACAACCTGAAACGTGGAACGTGTCCACGAACCCGTGAAACAATTAACTAGACTTGGCCTTGCACCGTGACTCGCCACGAGCTTTAACTACTACCAACTAATCCCACTTATTTCAAAGGCATGGGCACCCGCAATGTCCTCACCCCGACCCGTCGCACTTAACTCTTATCCTCGTCCGACTTAAAATCTTATGGCCCGAGAAAGCCTTATATCTCTGGCGTCTCAGCTATCAATATTCTTAGGCTCGCACCCATGCTCCAAGCCTACCTTACACCCTCTGAACTGTACAATAACTTCTCATAATACCATAATCGTGTCGTCTTGATCACAACAACCATTACTTACTCTATACGGACCTCATCCGTACAATTCTCCTAAACCTGCCACGTAGCTTAATCTATTAACATGGCATTCCATTAAGTTCCTTAACATGACTTCTTAAGGGTTCACCGCCTCTATCGCATAACTCATCCTTTCCCAATTATCTCAAAATAAAACATAAGACTCGCGAATTCATTAATTGTTCCATACCTTCCCGGTATCTAGTTAGTCTTTACCAACTCTTGGTAATCTAAAATCATTCTAGGAAACACGCGTCTGACCCTCATACATAACTCCGTATAGATGTATATCACAATACCAACTATACTTTAATCATTACCAACCTGGATACACAATCCACGTAGTCCTTCCTGGTCAAGGCCGCTTTCTCAGAATGCAATCAACATAACTCGTTAGTGAGAGACGACCCTAACAACACAAATTTCATCGCATCGATCTCAGAGTGAGAAGAATGGAAACTAACCCTAAATGTCCCGCACTCCTCGATTATAGATGCAGCACAACACTCCGATAATCAAGACTCTACTTAGACACTTTCCGGGACTAATCGCTCGATACCATTTTGTCACGACCCTCGTCGAGACTAGTGCCCTACCTGGGCACCCTTCTAAACATACAACATAATAAACTACGGAAGATAAATAACACATTTTTTTTTAAACTAAAGCCAAGCCGATAAGGCTGCCATAATCATAAACATTACCCGAAAGGGTCTACACTGTTTAACAATGTACAAAAAAACAACTCTAGCCACCCAAATTTCACGCATTTAATACATGCACTTAAGATTTGAACAAATACTATGACGGACAAGGCTCCGCTGCACTTCAATATACATAGCCATGACAACTCCGTGAATATCGAGCAATCTAAAATGTTGAATCAGATCCTAAGTCATGATCCACAATCGTACCTAAACTCGCGACATTTAACGCAGCTTCAAGTGGGTCTGCATAACAAAAATGTAATATGGAATGTAAATAAAGTACAAGAAATGATCATAACTGCATAAAAGAATGACAGTGGCAAGTATAAAGTACATACTGCATCCCGCTGTCATTACCACTTATGAACTTAATTGCACATCATTATCTTTTCCATTCCATTAAGAGTTATAGCCATATCTTACGCATATACTTAGGAGAAGTCATTAAGTTCATTACCATATAACTTACTTATCTTTCATAACATAATCCGCCCTTTACGGAGGACGATATACTACCCGACCCAATACGGACGCGATCAAGTCACAAAATATCAAAGCGCGTCCGTGAATCCCCATCACCGCCGATACCATAAGTGTAAAATATAACTACGCGACGCGCCTGCGGCATCCCACCTCACCGCCAGACACATACACAATACATATATATATATCTCCCGCCTGGAATCCCACATCATCGCCGATACCGTAGGTGTAACATATACAACACACACATATATATATATATATATATATATATATATATAACATGGCCGCATGACCTTAATCCTCATCGATAAGCATGGCCATAACGTGCCCTGCATCCTCATCGTAGGTGCAGTCTTCACGGGAGCTAGCCCATGGAGTAATAATATAACATGCCCCTAATCCTCATCGTGGGTACATGTCTTCATGGGAGCTAGCCCATGGAGTAATAATCGCATATAGCACGGTCGCATGCCCCTAATCCCTTATCGATAAGCACGCTACGAGTAATAAAACAACCGAATCTAACCCGCCTCGTCACATGCCCTAATCCCACATCGAGCAAGATGTCCAAGGATCAATCATAATGGAAGCATACCCGTGGAATCCCACATCACCGCTTGCACGCCCAAGTAAACTTACAACAAGACAACCGAATTCTCCAACCGAGAGTCACGATAACGTAAACACATAATACTTGCACTCAAAGCTATCACAAGCAAACATAGGCAAGTTCATTAAACCTTTAGACTTCCATTTTATAAACTCATGGCACTTTCGCTTTCACACATATAACCGAATTTAACCCAAAGTACTACGTACTTCCATTCTTTTCAAATGGTTAGATTTCATATAAAACCCCAAGATACTAACACCCGTAGTATCAAGGCTTGTTTACATTTCAAATAAGTCACTACACTTTTAGAAATACGTTTCTCGGCTTCTAAATCAAGTGACCCTTATTTTAAAACTTTAAGCAAGTGATACCTTTAAATCAAAATACCCTTCCTTATTTCAAGTTACTCCTTTACTTACATTATTAGAGGAAACCATTCTCTTAACCTTTCATAAAGCCGTTATAACCAACTTCCCATAAAGCCGTTATAACCCTTTATGGTTTTAGACAGTTTCATTCCTTTTTCAATCAAGAGACTTATACTTTTAAAACCAAGTATCATATACTTTCAAATCAATTTTCTTAACTTCCAAAATACTTCAAGTCTCTTAACTTTAGAAATCAAATTTCTTAACTATTAAATCTCAAATAACTCACACCTTTTAAAACAAGTTACTTCCCTTAAATCATGTCATTTCTTCCTTTAAGAATCAAGTTTCATTACTTGAAAATAAAGTCTCTCAACCTTTTAGGAGTCAAAGGTTCATAGTCCTAAAACTTCATAACGTAAATTCTTTAAGTGAAGTACATATGCCTTATGTGTGTGAGTAGATTATACTTGTTTATAACGATCTTATTAAAGCAGCCATGATCTAGAAAATGTAATACAATTTTGTATTATCTTAGCTTCTATGCAGATGGAGAATTCTACTTGTTTTAATATAATTTCGTCATTACATTTTCCTTTATTAACGCCAGAATGGCTTGTTCGATACTTATTCTCATTCAGAACAGAATTAGCCAAGTCAACTTGGCTCCAAATACCTCCTAATGACTCTTACCAACATCCCCATAAGACTTGGTAAGAACTTAGATAACTTGGACATAACCCTTACGTAGAGTAAATCAACATACATACTTCTTAACTTCTAAGAGTAGAAGGAATCATGAAATAATACCACGTGTATATTCCATACATAGAATCATGTCTAAAGAAGGAAGAGGTTCACATACCTCGCGACGACATTATCGATAATTAGCAAAATGTCTCAAGACTTCAACCTGATAGCTATTCCATCCTCCAAGAGAATACGCTATACTAAGTACTTCAACCTATAATGGCCACAACACGCCCATTAACCTCTAGCTTCAAACGTAGAATATTCTAAGTGCAAAGTCACTAAATTCTACTAAAATCTGACAACACTTCCTTTGTTTCTACATACTTTGCCACCTTTTCAAGGCCGAATACAATAACCAAACACGCCACATTTAAGGCCCAACAATTCAGCTAACTAAAGGGATTACACGCCTAATGTGACGTAAAATTCTGCCCCACAAATAATACGAAACTAGTTCCATAATTAAAGCCATTCTCGCAACATAAACAACAACTCAAAGTCTTTTCCAATTCTTTTCCAATCCAAGTTCTTATGTCTAATATGTTATATAGTCATAAACAACTTCAACAACTACAATTTCCTTCAATATATAACATGTTATACCCCGTATTTCCAGAGTATGTACGTAAGGACGTACGTAGAAAAGTTTGGGCTTTTAAGTGGCTTGGCCGATTTTATTTTTGTGCACAACACCCGGTTTGAGTCGTTTTACCTAAACGCTTTACATAACTTCATGAAGGAAAATTCGCTATGTCATTTTTATTTTATGGATTTTTCCGAGAGACTAATATTTTGGACCAACGGTAGGCTTACACTGCACCCTCTCATTCGGGTAGCGGTCGCCCAAATTTCCGTGAATCTTGTATCTAGATTTATTCTACCGAGTAGTCTAGACTTTGATAGACTTGTATAACCTTTATAGGTTGAATGTTCTCGAGTAGCATGTGCTACTGAAAGCGTGGACCAGCTAAATGAGTTATAGCCGTGAGCGATTTGCTTATAGTCGATAATCGCCATGAGGTACGCGATTCTTCCTATCCTCTTGAGCATGATATTTTAAAAGAATATATATATATATAGTACTTTAGACGACAAGCGTACTAATTCAACATAGTTGTACGGCAATGTCTTTTGACTTAAGCCCGAATAATAAGCACCAAGTATTTCAAGAGACTTAAGAACTGCTTTTGAAAGCGAGAGTAATACTTGGTTTTAAAACTCAAGAGGTATACTAGCTTTATGGGAAGTTAGGTATAACTACCAAGAGAGATAAAATGAATGATTTATTGATTTTAGAAGTTAAGAGACTTGATCTTAAAAGATAAGAGACTTGACTTAATTAAATTAATATGAATTTTGTGTGAAACTCATTCATGAGTAATGAGTACTTGGTTTTAAAAGGAATAATGTTTTATCGATTTCTAAATCGTAACGAAAATTTACAAACCATCGCAAATGCTAATAAAGGGAAATGTTTTGATTAATAAAGTATTATTAAATCCAGAGAAACCTATCCGCATAAGCTAAGATTTAGACAAAATGATACTACATTTCCTAGATCATGGTCGCTTAATAAGATTGATTATGAACAAGAATAACCTACTCACATATAGGCATATGTTTCTCAGATTGTTTAAAAGAGAATTATATTCTTAAATGAATAAGACTATGAATTTAAACCTTTCTAAAATAAGAAACGTGAACATTTGAAATTAGGCAAACTCGACGCTTGGAAAATAATGCTGTTACTTGATTTTACAAAGTGAAGTGTTTTGTTTACTTAAAAAGACAATACTCTATTTTATACTACTGTATCAGGTGACTTCGTGAAAGAAACAGATCTTTTAAAGAGTTAATGTATGAAGTACTTTCGGGGATAGATAATTCAACTTGTTAGCATAAAGTACCCGCGTGAATAACTTGATTGTGTTGGTTTGTGATAACCTTGTAATACTTTCTTGTTGATTTGATAAGCAAATACATGTTAGATGCTACGCAGTTAGTATCTGCGATGTCGGCGTAAGTGCGGGTTTCGATCGCTTATTAACTATCACCGTTATGATAGTACGTGGCATTCATCTCGACGACCTCGTAAGTTGTCATCCGGACGCTGGTAATTGCGCGGTCCGGGGACCATGACTGGCATCACCTCTACGGGTCCCGGGGCCTGCGCGAGCCAATACGAGAGTTCCGTGTTAGCGCTAAGGCCCTTTACGGGCACGCTGTCCGCTACGACTGGAAAGTCCAGATTTGACGGAGTAATGTACCCGATGTTGGAATACTCATGGGGTCGACGAGATTGGCCTACGCGAGCTGCGAAAAGTTCTGCACTAGACGCGCACATTAGATACCGCGCAAGCGGGCCGCCTTTGATCAGCGTGATCTGGTCTGTAATGATCGGCGACGCTTTACGACCTTGTTGGTACCGCTGGTGTTAGTATCTGGCCATGCCCTTCGCACTACCCCGCATAGCTTTATTAGGACACAGCGGACCCTGTGTGTTCATGTGTATTCCTGCGCTTGTATCATAAACCGCCAAAGTGATGGGCGTATCTCATTTCGCATCGATTGATGCTGCGGCGTGAGACCCATTGTTAAATCGAGCGATGATCACTCGCATGAGTCCTCCTCGACTCGACATCGCATTTGGCTGAATCAGAAATAAGCTATCAAGGTATGTCTCCCGCTTTGTATGTACTACTAAGGATTTCATTTATATGAAGATTTATTTTTAGTTTCACATACTTGCACTGTAATCGACTCCGGGTCAAAGGCTCATGCCGCAGGTCGAGGTACATCGCCGCCGATCCTAGCCTCGTGGTCACAACAGTTGCCGGAAGCTCCGCTTCCCGAGGTTTATCAATGTATAATTTCGCTGAGTGCGTTTACATCTAGGGTTTTGGCGGGCCCCCGTCTCCATTGTGGTCGATCATTCTAGAGGTCTGTAGCATCATGCGGCGTGGTTGGTAAAAGGATTGCTTGTTCATTTGTAAAGAGTCGACGGTTATATATGCCGAAGGCAAGTTTTCACAGACATTGTTTTATATTTCTCATAGTCTCTGCGCGCATGTTGTTTTATGTTCACCGATTACTCGATGTTGTGTCACTAGTGCTCGGTATGGCGCACCAAATACTGCCCAGCTGGTCGCGACAATACATATTCGACTTGGCAGTGGATTTCGCCGGTATTGCATGCGGATTCTTCCTCATCCTTGAGCATGATATTTTAAAATATATATATACGCAGAGATCGACGCAGAGTTAATCGAACATGGTTTCCATTTCTGACGCCTTTTGACTCGAGTCTAAATAATAAAGACCAAGTATTTCGTGCGAATTTCATGAATCATTTTAAAAGCAAGAGTAATACTGTTTTTAACAAAAAGTTTCCAAGAGAGTTATACTAGCTTTACGGGAAGTAGTATAATAACCCTAAGAAAGATAAAAGGAATGGTTTACTTATGTGTTGCCATGAAGACTCAGACGATTGAAAGTATAGTGCGATGGTCGTCAGTAGACATACTACGATACGCTGTTAGTATCTTGTAACGCTTCAGGTAAAGAGGTTATTCTTACGGTGTTTACGTTGTTTAACGATGTCGCTATGTTAGTATTATATCACTCACCTCTTGATACGTTATAACGGGGTTACGCCTCTCGACGCGAGGTACACCCTACGCGTCCTGTGGTGACTAAGGATTCGAGAATACTCCCATGCTGGTCCGCGGACTCACGAGCTACTTGTAGTTCCAAAAGCAACAAAGCATGGCGGATTACCCATCCGCTCATGGGCGCGGATCACGCAGAGTCCGTGACGAAGTCGGCGAGGCTACCCGACGCGAATACCTCACGCGGCCTGCGTGGCTCGCTTGCATCGCGGAGTCCGTGATTAGCACGCATTTATGATATTTGCCGGGCGATCGCCTCGCTTCGATCATTCGCACTTCAGAAAGACTCGCGCGCTTACCATTATTGCCTTGCTTGCGATGCGGCATCGCGCGCTGGTTACATTGATCGCTTCTTTAACATGGCTTGTAAATCGGGTTTAAATGATACGATTTCATTTAAGTACTTTACGCTTTCAGTTATACTGCACTGGCGGTAATCGACTTCTTCCGTGGGGTTGTCAGAACACCTGCCCAGGCCCAGCATCGTGCCTTATCCCGCACCCAGTGATACAACATCGAGAAAACCAGCTGAAATAAAACATGAGCCATAAACAAGAGATATGACATAAACAAAGCAACTAAAACGTCATTTTCTAGAGATATACATAAAACTCAATAGCTTTAATTTACAACCCCGCCACAATAAAGATTTACTGCACTTAAGATTTACAACGACTATGACTGACAGGCCCCACATACCCCAATGTACAAGCAACCTACAACTCAGTGGAACACATACTAAAAGATAAGCCTCCTAAACGCGAGCTTCCTCAATACGAACTGTGATCTCAAGAGCGGGATCCACGATCGACAAGACTTACCGCAGAGATGAACGCACTTCAAGGAGGTCAAGATAACAGTACTAAGTACTGAATCAGAAATATCAGAATGAAATCATACTAGTCTATATAAAAGCAGAGACATGTATGATAAACCCAACTACCGACAACATAAAAGCAAATATATCCAACTGTGACTCACGCCTCAAGTCATCACTCAATATAACTCACGGGTCTCACGCCCACAACATCAATCATGCTGCATCACGGCCGCATGCCCCTACTCGTCAGACGGCAGACATGTCCACGATGCAACAATAATACCAATGCCCACGCCACACGCCTCTGACTTACCCTGCATATCGCCCACGACATCAACAATAATATATCATGATCAATCACGCACGGCCACATGCCCGAATTTACCTCTGTAGATACGTCCACGTAACCACAATAACAATATATCGTAATCAACCCACCGCACGGCCGCATGCCCCCTGACTTCAGACGGCAGAGGTACGTCCACGTGACATCAACAACAAGACAAGAATCAAAATGGAAACATACCCGTGGAATTTCCATCGCCAAAGACGCCCAAGTGTTCTCAATAAGTCGACCGCCATCTATCGAGACGCAGAACACGCAAATACCACACTTGCACAACAAAGGCTATCATCACAAGCATAGGCAAGTTTCACAACAACAAGCATAGGCAAGTTTCACAACAACAAGCATAGGCAAGTTTCACACAACTCAAAGTACTTTCATTTTATGCCAAAGTCCTGCTTTAACCCCAAAGTACTACATACGCTAAGTTCTTTTAAAAGAGATCCATTTCTTTTATAAAAGTCACCCGACAATTCGTAGTATTAGAATGACTAACCCACCTTCCTTTTCAAAACCAAGTAACAACATTCTTTCCTAAGTTCCGCTTGCCTAGTTTCAATTACTGCTTCTTATTTTCAAATGGTTTCATAGTTCCCAAACTTAATCATTTGATTCCTTTTAGAACAATCGAGTAACCTATGTCATATACGCGAGTAGTTTATTCTGTTATAACGATCTTATTACAAAGCTTATGATCTAGAAAATGTAATATCATTTTGTCTTATCTTAGCTTCTATGCAGATTTAGGTTTCTACCGGTTTTAATACAACACATCATTATTCAATACATTTTCCTTTTATTAACGCCGCAGTTGGTTCTGTCGATACATTCTCGATTCCAAATCAAGAAACATTATCCCTTTAAAAACTAAGTACTCATTACTCACGAATGAGGTTTCACACAAACATCCACATTAAAACAAATAAGTTAAGTCTCTTATCTTATAAGATCAAGTCTCTTAACTTCTAACATCAAGAAACCATTTTCACTTTATATAAGGTCGTTATAACTAACTTCCCATAAAGCCATTATAACACCCTATGTTTTAAAACCAACCAAATCACTTAGCACACGTACGCTCACCGTATCACATAGTTCACAAACAATCATGCTAGAAAAGATAGTGAAGAGGTTCACATACCTCGCGACGATTTATCGACAATAAGCAAAATGCTCCAAGTACTACAACTCATAGCCCTTTCCACTCCTCGCAGTAATACGCTACTCATAGATTTTCACCTATAAAGGTCACAAACGCCTATTAACCCCAAACACAAGTTTCTATCTTTCTATAGAAAATTCTAGAAGACTCTCCCGCACAACAGAATCTCCTCTCTAACGAGGCCGCTACCAAGCCAACCATGGGGTTTACATCGCCTAACCTGACGTACAATTCTACTCAGCATTACTACACAAGTTCATCGCAATACACCCCTATGTAAATACGGGCCTGGGCTTTATTCTTCAGCTTAAGTCAAAAGACATCAATCACTAAGTAGTTCCATATATAGTATACTTCAACTATATATTCTAACAAACATGTAATTTCCAATTACAATAGAGGACAAGATAATTACCGATAAGCCCAAAATTATCCAAGTTATAATGTCGATCCCGAGCAAGGTTTAGCTCCACCGCGCGCCCAAACCACTCCAAACAACCCTTGAAGTTCTAACTAACTTCTACTCAAATACTTCAACCAATCTACGAAGATTTCTTAGGTTTCTGGGCTGAGACTAAAAGGACAAAAGGTAGTATTTCCTGACTCTACGTAAAGAGGTATCTTTGGAATACTACAAGGTACAAGGCTAAGGTATTTTGGGCATTATAACAATACTAGTGAGTATTTCTATACCACAACAAGCGGTATTACGCGAAAACAACTAGCAGTGGGTACCCTACTACCAAGACCACAAGTGGAACCTTTCTACCAAAGGCCACAAGGATGAGGAGGGGGAGACGCTTAGGACGAGAGCTCCTATAGGGCGGTGAGGGATTTCAAGACTTAGACAAAGTGAGGAGCTGAATGAATGTCTCACATGTTAGGGTATTTATAAAGAAACCAAAGGCCAACCAACGGCCAAGATCAAGCCATGCAGGCAAGTGTAAGGCCAAGATCAAGCCAAGTGCACCCTAGACCCTACCCTTAAAACCCTACAAATATCTACACAAATATCTACACAACACTTGCCCTCAACTCGCCAAGCACGCCGTTACACACGCTATCATGGTGCGACATTACGCCACCCTCCCGCTGGTCCGCATCGTTTCGCCTTCTAAAAATCCGCAAAAATACAAAACGACATAGCCGAATTTTCCTTCGCAAGTTACGCAAACGCTTCGCCGAAAACGACTCTAACCGCAGCACAAAGGTAAAATCGCCAAGCGGTGCTACATACGGTGACACGTGTCGCTTCGATTCGCCTAATATTTCGTCTTCCGAAATATCCAAATTACCGAAATCTCAAAACAAAGCTGCCCCACAAAATCAGAATTTCTCCCTGGCCCCACGTGACCATTTCCAAAATAAAATCTCAAAATTCTAATATAATCTATGAAGTCCAAATACCAAACCGGGAATCCAATTCCATTAACTAACCTTTTCTTCACAAATAACCTAAACTTTTCCGTCAAAAACTCACATCTTTCTTTCTTTCAAAATTTCTCGTACTCGCACGCACGCCCTCACATACATACTCGCAACTACGGGTATAACATTCTCCTTCCTTAGAAACATTCGTCCGAATGTTCCTTCTCAAGACGAGCATCGATGAAGTTCTTCTAACAAGTTGCCAACGCCATACGCCACAGATAACACACGCTATCTTCCTCCCTTACTCGCTTGACTTTCTCTAACACTCGAACTCTCCCAAAGACGTATCATACTTCACCATTACTCGCTCTCGAAAATCTCCGAGTCACTACTTCCAAACTTGGTCATCTTACTAACTCAAACTTCCTTAAGGCCATTCCCGCCTTTACGAACCGCTTCGTCGAACGCGCCCACGAACTCATACGATGATCATACAAACTGGCCTAGCATCCCGCGGATCTACCACCGCGTGACCACCCAGAACTGACCTCACCTCAAACCGGTTACGGTCGACCAAAATGGTCCTCAACCCGACCCCAATCACAAACTCTTGTTCCCGATCCGAACAATCTTACTAATTCACATCACGAAGCTACCACTTCCATCTCACACTACCCACTGACTTATCACACAAATAAATCCCACGTATACCACTACTCCGATAAGTGGTCAAACATAAAATAAATCTTTAATCTCAAGACGACCTTACCCCTAAGGTCTCGGGCCGTGACATAGTCTAAGGTTCACACTTACCATGCCCCCATACGTAACCTCCCAACTAAACATGTTTTCAAACTCACACTAACACAACGCTTATTCGCATATAGCACATAATAACGAGACCATCATAACAAGCATACCAAAACTCTGCAGGTTAAGGATATACCGGTTACCGCCCACTCTAATCATAGGCCTCACCGCAGGCGCATAATCGTAGGCGCGGCGAACCAGCCATCGATCCTAGGCCGAGTCGTGAACATCCGTGCTACCCTTGGTCGGACAGTTACTCGCGAAATGGCCCCGCTGGCCGCAAAAATAATAAGCTCCTCGCACCACGACATTTCAAATGCGGCTTACTACATCGACTACACCGAGGCAGGGTGACCGTGATCTCGCCAACACCCTTACTTCCTCGAAACTCAACCTCGAGCCCTCGACCGCTTCCTCAAGACGGAGGACCACTCGCACAAAGTGGGTACAAAACTAGTTCATTACCGAGGCGGTCCGCCGAAGTCGCCAAAGACACTGATGTCCCGCCCTTCTCGCCGATCTGTGTCATTCCGCCGACCTCTCCGTACTCACATCCTAGCGCACGAGCTCGCACGCGCAATGTCCATGCCCTACCGGGCTACTCCGAACATGCCTCGACATGTAATCATCGAGCCTCAGAATATATCTGCACTCGATCCTCCATACTAGCTACCAACGCTGACGCATCGCCAATGAGTCGAACTCACATTGTACTCGAACCGCACGCCCGCCTCGTTTAAGCATCAAAATCGCTTACTGCGCCCTCTCTCATCTCGCGAGGCAAGAAGTGCGCGAGGAAAGCCCCAAAACTCATCCCATACCGCTGAGGTGCATGCTCTCCCGAAAGCTCCTATGAATCAAACCAATCGATCGCAGATTACGCACCGATGCGAACCAAAGGTCACGCACTGCCAAGCCTCATCACCCGCATGATCCAGAATCGCCGGATGAACTCCTCGCGATCATCCTCGTGCCTCACCCATAAAACTCAAGTGCTACAACTCGTAAAGTCCCGTAGCCTCAAACTATCTCGCCGGCGAACCATCGTGCATCGAATCGAATCGCCGTGATTCAAATTTATCCTCATATCCGCCACGACTCGCCAAGAATCGGGCTATCTCTGTAACCCATCTCCTCCGCCTCTGCATCGCTGGATCGAGGCTCGTATCAAGGGTCTCAGCAGCCATTGCCGCGCTTAACTCTCGCTGGGCCGGGCGCCACAAAACCCGCTGCTCAAGCACAACCTCGTGCTGCTCGCTCGCGCTCGATTCTCAGATTCACTAGCAAAGACTCTCACGCTTTGCCTTCGGGCTCGCTGCTCGCGCGAGGCATAATCGTAAAACGAGATACGCTGCAGGGTCCAACTTACAACACGTTTCTAAGGCACGATCTCTAATGAAGAATGGAAACTAATCTTAAATGTCCTATAGCCTCCTCGACATAGATGTGGCGCACAACACACCGATAATCAAGACTTACTGTAGACACGCTCAGAGACACTTTCCGAGGATTAATCGCTCGATACCACTTTGTAACGACTGCCTGGCCTGCATCGGTGCCTTATCCCGCACCCTAGCGATACAACATCGAGAAAACCAAATGGAAAATAAAACATGAGTCATGAAACAAGAGATATAATAATAATAAAGCAACCAAAACGGCTGGGCTTTCAAGATATACATAAAACTCAATGCTTTAATCTTTTACAACCCCGCCACAACAAGATTTCATGTACTTCTAAGATTTACAACGACTATGACGGACAGGCCCCGCCATACCTCGAATGTACAAGAACCTACAACTCAGTGGAACACATACTAAAAGATAAGCTCCAAGAAACGAGCTTCCAATACGCCGAATCAGGATCCTAAGAAATGGATCCACGACCGACGACTTCACTACGCAGATGTAACGCACTTCAGCGAGGTCAAGATAACAGTACTAAGTATGTGAAATCAGAAAATATCAGAATGAAATCATACTAGTCTATATAAAGCAGAGACATGATGATAACCCAACTACAGCTCACAACATAAAAGCAAATATATCCACTGTGACTCACGCTCAAGTCATCACTCAAATATAACTACGGGTCTCACGCCCACAACATCAATCATGTTCGTGATCACGGCCGCATGCCCCGACTCAGATCGGCAGATATGTCCATGATGCAACAATAATACTAATGCCCCACGCCACATGCCCCTAATTTACCCTGCAGACACGCCCATGTGACATCAACAATAATATACTCAGATCAATCGCCGCACGCCACATGCCCCTAATTTACTCCTGCAGACATGTCCATGTAACCACAATAACAATATATCGTAATCAACCCGACCGCACGGCCGCATGCCCCGACTCAGACGGCAGGTACGCCCATGTGACATCAACAACAAGACAAGAATCAAAATGGAAACATACCCGAATTCTCCATCATCGCCAAAGACGCTCCAAGTAAGTTCTCAATGTCGACCGCCTCTATCGAGAGACGCCAGAATACGTAAATACCACACTTGCACAACAAAGGCTATCATCACAAGCATAGGCAAGTTTCACAACAACAAGCATAGGCAAGTTTCACAACAACAAGCATAGGTAAGTTTCACACAACTCAAAGTACTTTCATTTTACGCCAAAGTCCGTTTTTAACCCCAAAGTACTACATACGTTAAGTTCTTTAAAAGAGATCCATTTCTTTTATAAAAGTCACCCGATACCGTAGATTAGAATGACCAACCCACCTTCCTTTTCAAAACCAAGTAACAACATTCTTTTCCTAAGTTCCAGTTTGCCTAGTTTCAATTACTCAAGCTTCTTATTTTCAAATGGTTTCATAGTTCCCAAACTTAATCATTTGATTCCTTTTAGAACAATCGAGTAACCTATGTCATATATGAGTAGTTTATTCTTATAACGATCTTATTACAAAGCCCATGATCTAGAAAATGTAATATCATTTTGTCTTATCTTAGCTTCTACGCAGATTAGGTTTCTACCGGTTTTAATACAACACATCATTATTCAATACATTTTCCTTTATTAACGCCGCAGTTGGTCCTGTCGATACACATTCTCGATTCCCAAATCAAGAAACATTATCCCTTTAAAACCAAGTACTCATTACTCACGAATGAGGTTTCACACAAACATCCACATTAAAACAAATAAGTTAAGTCTCTTATCTTATAAGATCAAGTCTCTAACTTCTAACATCGTGAAACCATTTTCACTTACATAAGTCGTTATAACTAACTTCCCATAAAGCTATTATAACACCCTATGTTTTAAACCAACCAAATCACTTAGCACATGTACGCTCACCGCACTACATAGTTCACAACAATCATGCTAGAAAAGATAGGAAGAGGTTCACATACCTCGCGACGATTTATCGATAATAAGCAAATGCCCAAGTACTACAACCTTGCTAGCCCTTTCCACTCCTCGTATAATACGCCACTCATAGTACTTTCACCTATAAAGGTCACAAACGCCTATTAACCCCAAAACACAAGTTTCTATCTTCTATAGAAAATTCTGCAAAGACTCTCCCCGCAACAACAGAATCTCCTCTCTAACGAGGCCGGCCACCAAGCCAACCAGTGGGGGTTTACACGCCTAACCTGACGTACAATTCTACTCAAGAATACTACACAAGTCTATCGCAATACACCCCATGTAACATACACTCAGCTTAGCTTATTCTTCAGCTTAAGTCAAAAGACATCATTAATACTAAGTAGTTCCATATATAGTATTCTTCAACTATATATTCTACGAACCAGGTAATTTCCAATTACAATAGACGTACAAGATAATTACCTGGATAAGCCCAAAATTATCCACGTTAGAATGTCGATCCGGAGCAAGGTTTAGCCTCAATTCGCGCGCCCAAACCACTCCAAACAACCCTTAGAAGTTCTAACTAACTTCTACTCAAATACTTCAACCAACTACGAAGATTTCCTTAGTGGTTTCTGGCTTGAGACTAAAAGGACAAAAGGTAGTATTTCCTGACTTCACGAAAGAGGTATCTTTGGAATACTACAAGGTACAAGTGCTAAGGTATTTGGGCATTATAACAATACTAGGAGTATTTCTATACCACAACAAGGTATTATGCGAAACAACTAGCAGTGGTACCCCACTACCAGCACCACAAGTGGAACCCTTCTCGCCAAAGGCCACAAGGAGTGAGGAGGAGAGGCTTAGGACGAGAGCTACTGGAGGAGTGAGGGATTTCAAGACTTAGACAGTGAGGAGCGAATGAATAAGTCTTCACGCTGGAGGGTATTTATAGCAAAACCAAAGTGCCAACCAACGGCCAAGATCGCCATGTGCGCAAGTGTAAGGCCAAGATCAAGCCAAGTGCACCCTAGACCCTACTAAAACCCTCACAAATATCTACACAAATATCTAGCACAACTTGCCCTCAACCCGCCAAGTTGTCACCCACACGCTTTCATCGCGAGTGTGACACGCCACCCTCCCGCTGGTCCGTATCGTTTCGCCTCTAAAAATCCGCAAAAATACAAAACGACATAGCCGAATTTTCCTTCGCAAGTTACGCGAAAACGCTTCGCCGAAAAACGACTCTAACCGTGTCGCGCACAAAGGTAAAATCGCCAAGCGGTGCCACGGGGTGACACGTGTCGCTCGATTCGCCTGCATTATTTCGCCTTCCAAAATATCCAAATTACCTAAATCTCAAAACAAAGTTCTACAAAATCAGAATTTCTCCCGGGCCCCACGTGACCATTTCCAAAATAAAATCTCAAAATTCTAATATAATCTATGAAGTCCAAATACCAAACTGGGAATCCAATTCCCATTAACGAACCTTTTCTTCACAAATAACCGGAAACTTTTCCGTAAAAACTCACATCTTTCTTTCTTTTCAAAATTTCGCAGACTCGCACGCACGCCCTCACATACATACTCGCAACTACTGGTATAACAATAACACATCGGAGGGTCTAGATTTCAACACATGGTAAGTTTCGATTAAAAGGATCAAGCTGCCGCTCTCGACTTAGTCAACAATGTCAAGCTCAAGCTTAGCAAGACTTTCTCATCTTTACAACGGTCAAACGACCTTATTCCCTTGCATAAATTTCGACCAAGCCATGCGGGGTGCCACGGTCGCCTCCCATTCGCCCATAAAATTTGTAACCTCGGTCCCACAAAACGTAAAATTTCTGCAAGGCCCCACGTGACCAAATACTAAAAATAAATTTCCATAATGATAATACATTCCATAATCCTCAATTAATACATTTTGAGAATCCAATTCTCCTCAACGAACATTTTTCCTTTCCGACGTTTCGAAGATTTTCCGTAAAAACAATTCTTCCTTTCGCACTTTTCAAGTCTTGTGTTCCTTACTTACATTCTCTTAAACATGTCCTTGAATTACGGTGTAATGCGAGGCTTCCACGTATGCTTCCATCAGGATCGATCCGACATACTTATACGACGCAGGATTCCGGCACGCGATCAGACGCGTTAGATTCTGATTGTTCTTATTACTCCTCGACACGCTTATACGATTTAGGATTCCGGTACGCGACTGCGAGGCGTTAGATTCCCTGATTTGTTTTATTACCTATGGCCATGCTTATACGATGAGGATTCCAGGCACGCGACCACGCATGTACGACTATTACCCATGGAATAGCTCCCACGAAGACACGCATCGAGATTTAGGATTCCACTGGCCATGTTATATACGACATTACCCTATGACCATGCTTATACGATTTAGGATTCCGGCACGCGACCATGTTATGTACTATTACCCCATGGATTAGCTCCTCCATGAATTCACGCATCTAGATTAGGATTCCACTGCATGAGATATATATATATATATATATATATATATATATATATATATGTATTGTATACGTAAGATAGCGAGGTAGTATGCCACTGCTGGGCCACACGGTTATTATATGTTACACTTACTACTGCCACAGTGACGGGGATTCCACGCAGAGATATATATATGTATCAGATATGGTACGCCGATAATGAGCGGACGCCACGGCCATTACACGGTTATATTTTACACTTACGGTCATTTACAGCATTGGGGATTCCACGCACGATTTGATATTTGTGGGCTCGAGACCCCATCGGACTACGTGATGATATTCGAGGGTCGTGTCCAGAGCTCCGCAGACTATTGTTCACGGTTGAAATAGTCTCTAAAAGGTAAAAACTTACTCATTACTTTCACTTCTAGAAGGCACAATGTATCGTTATTTTGATTATCATAAATGTCTCCAAATTTTATTTAGATCGCATGATTTCATACATGATTTTCGCCACATACTTGGTACATATTTCGCATCGACTCCTTTCTGGGTCATGCCATGTCCGCAGTTTAGGTGCACAGCTGTGGATCCGCGAGCTAGATCCTTCAAAGATTTTGAGACGGCTCCAATGTTCCGAGCTTGTCGTCACGGTTATGTATATTCGTGGTACGCGGGCCTTGTCCTGGCCATAGTATTTGTCCAAATCTTAGAGGTCCGTATTCATCTCGGCCGGATCGCTAGAGTTGTCTTTGCATTGTTAAACAAAGGTAGCCCCTTTCGTAATTTTATGTTATGGCACTTTATCGCTTGGCCTTAGTTTTGAAAAAAAAGTGTTATTTATCTTCCGTAGCTTATTATGTCAGATGATTGTAAGCGGTGCCTGTAGTGGCACCGGGCCGCGCCTGGGTCGGCCAGAACATGAGGCTCGTATCGGAATCTCGAGCTATGGACGCCTCGCCTTCTAATATCGCCGGCTGGTCAACTCGCCGATCGCCCACAACCTCGTGCATAGTCCGGGCTCGAGTCCTAGTAACCCTTCGCGTACTCACTAGCATCTCCGCATCGCTTTGCCGCTCGGGCCCCGGTCGCCGCGAGGCATAATCATACATAAGAATAGGTCGAGAGGATTCAACCTAATAAGACACTCTCATCGCACGATCTCGTAGAGAGAATAATGAAACTAATCCTAAATGTCCCCGCATTCTCCTCGACATAGACGTGGGCAGAACACACCAATAATCAAGACTCTACTGTACACTGGCCTCAGACACTTTTCGATGACTAATCGCTATAATACCACTTTTGTCACGACCCGACCTCGCTCACGATCGTGCCCTACACGGCACCTCAGTATACATCGAGAATAGCAACTAACATACATAAATTCATAAAATACTTAGACAAGAATATCAACACGCTAAGCCGATAAGACCACCTTCCGTGAAATATACATAACTCCAAAATAAAATACACATCTTTGTTCTTACAATCCAATCCACAAGATATGACTATGCACTTAAGAATAATAATCGTGACGACAGTGGCCCGCTTATACCCCGAATGTACATAAATCTTCAACATCGTGGAAACTACTAAAAGACAAGCTTCCGAGAAATAAGCTTCATTAACCGATCGCTGATCCTAAGAGCGAGGATCCACCACCGCTACTCCCTACCGCGGTATTTAACGCATCCCCGAGGAAAGGAGTCAAGACACACATGTACCAAGTATGTAAAACTGGAAAATACTGTAATTTACATTATAAGTCTAAAATAAAGCTGGAGACATGTATGATAATCAAATTAACAGTATAATGTGCCTTACTAACAATGAGAGTAACAAAATATACATTTCTGGTTCTTAAAATACGTAAGACGTGATTAACTCAGACCATTCGCCCAGAGTATTATTGTCACGCTCAACCCCTGCTCATGGATCGTGCCCTACCTGGGCACCCTTCTACCTAACTGACACAAGTAAACCGCGGAACTAAATAACACCTCATTTTTTTTCTTTTAAAACCAACGAACATGCAAGGGCAAAGCCGACAAGGCTGCCACATAATACACATAATAAAAGGTACTACATTGTACATGAGTCCAATCTCACATATGAATACAGAGCCTCAAAGAGTTTTATCAACTACGACTTTAACAAGGCCCCGCTGCATCTATAATCATAAAAGCCTATATCAAGGATCTATACCAAAATGATAAACTCATGAATGTACGGAGCTATCCAAAACTCGAGCAGGTCCTACACTCGCAGATCACCAAATCAAGACCTAAACTCAAGCAGATTAACGCAGCTTCAAGGAGGTCAAGACGGGAATGTACCAAGATGTGAAACTAAAAATATCAGAATGAAATAATAAAATATACAAAACAGAGACACGTATGATAGCCAAACTACAAGATACAATACATAAGCCATATGTCAAATCGTGGACGACGCCTCAAAGTCATTACTCAAATATAACCATGGGTCTCACGCCCATAACATCAATCATGCCTGTGGAATCCTTCCTCACTGCCGGCAGTCCATGATATAATATAAAATCAATAAGAACACTGAACCTTGCAATCATGAGAGTAATGCAATCATTTATTTCTTTTAAGTTATGCTTTTAACAATGAGACCAACTGTTCCACTTTAAATCATAAACACACTGCACCCTTTCATTAATGAAATCACTACCGTTTCAAAACATAAAGGTCGTGCCAGGATCAACCACCCTCTGTGTTATAATGCAACTTATCATAGGACTATTTCACCCGCAAGGGATTATTTCACCCGTGATAGCCATGCGGACCGCGAATGAAATACTTGACACGATACTCAGATCACGGATAGCTAATCTGGCTACGACCACCCCGAAGCTCGCGATCGTGCTCCTACTCGCACCCCTTTCGTATACATCGTAGAATAGCAATGAACATATACAACACAAATAAACACAACAGGCTAGCCGATGAGGCCACCTTTCGTACAATTTACATAATCCAAAAACAGAACAGTACATCTTTTTCTTTTTTTTTTATTTTCTTTACAACCCAATCCACAAGACATTTACTCATCACACGACCTAACCTGCCCGTGGATCGTGCCTTACCCTGCACCCTAGTGATACAACATCGTGAGAAAACCAATGAAATAAAAACTTAAACATACAAATAGATATGGATCAAGATAAAGAAAATAGCCAACCAAAACGGTTGCCTTTCTCGCATATATATATATATATATATCGACATTTGAACAAGCATAATCCTTACAAACTCGCCCACAATAAGCATGCACTTAAGATTTTAACAACTATGACGGGACAGTGGCCCGCCATACCCCGAATGCATGCAACCCATGCACTGTGGTAACATACCAAAAGATAAGCCTCCAAGGAACTGAGCTTCCAACACGCCAAATGTGATCCTAAAATGGATCGACATTACGCACTCTACCGCGCAGATGAACGCAGCTTCAAGGCGAGGTCAAGATAACAGTACCAAGCATGTGAAATCAGAATATCAGAATGAAATCATAGTAGTCTATATAAAGTAGGAGACATGTATGATAACCACTACAAGACACACATATAATGCTTATATCAAGTCAGGGACTCACGCCCTCCAAATCATCACTCGTGCCCGTGGAATTCCTTCCTCACTGCCGGCAGTCTATGATATAGCAACACCAAGGAGTATACATGAACACCAGGTCTCACATGTGTCAATAAAACCGTACGGGGCAAGTATAACTACCAGATCCGACCGTACCAATAATACTGTACAACCATATCACGGCCGACACGCGGCGTGCACAATAGCCTCCACCGCCTCCTCCTCGCGCCACGTACCGACGGGGCAAGTGAATCGCTATGCACCATCACAACCGTAAGTCACGGCCCATCCAAACACCGACCGAAGTCGACACGTGAAAGTGCACTAGCTTCCACCAGCCTCCTCGCGCCACGTAGCCGACGGGGCGTGAATCGCCAGAACCCGATCACAACCGTAAGTCACGATACTTCGCCGCTGCACGCAGCGTTGTAATAACCGCTACCGATCCATCCGCATCACATAGCCGACGGGGCAAGTAAACAGATACGCACCCGATCACAACCGTAAGTCACGATATCGCCATAACCATAACGGTCACATGTCCATGTAATCCATCAACGGTGTAGACATGCCCACGTAATAACGCTAATTAAGATACCCGCGGAATCTCCGCCACCGCTTGCAGACGCTCCAAGTAAGTTCTCAATAAGTCAACCGCCCCATCGAGACGCCAGAGTATAGAAACACAATTCTTGCACAACAAAGACTATCACCATAAGCATAGGCAAGTTACACAACAACAAGCATAGGCAAGTTATACATAACTCAAGGTACTTTTATGTCAAAGTCCGGTTTTAACTCCTAAAGTACTACGACGTTAAATTCCTTTTAAAGATCCATTTCTTTTACAAAGGTCACCCGACACCGTAGTATAAAAATAGAGTGACTACATTTTTAGGTAAACCAAAACACTTTCTTTTTCAACAACATTCTTTTCCCTAAAGTTCCAGCTTGCCTAATTTCAATTACTCAAGTCTCTTTATTTTAGAAAAGTTTCATAGTTCAATGTCTTAATCTCTTTAAAACAATCGAGTAAATATATGCCTTATATGCGAGTAGTTATTCTTGTTTATAATCAATCTTATTAAGCACCATGATCTAGGAAATGTAATATCATTTTGTCTCATCTTAGTTTCTATGGATGAGGTTTCACCGTTTTAATAATACTATATTATTCAATACATTTTCCTTTATTAGCGCCGCGTGGTTTGTTCGATACTTGTTCTCATTCCCAAATCAAGAAACATTATCCCTTTATCTTCCTTAAGACGTTATACCTAACTTCCCATAAAGCTAGTATAACTCTTAAGCTTTCAAAACCAAATATTAATCTTCTTTCAAAATGATTCCTTTGAAATACTTCAAGTTATTTATTATCACACATCAAGTCGCTTATAAGTCAAATCCGCTTATCTTTTAAAAATCACAAAGCATTTTCTTACCTACATAAAGTCGTTATAACTAACTTCCCATAAAGCCGTTATAACACTTTATGTTTTAAACCAATCAAGTACATTTAACACACGTGACGCCTACCGCATACATAGTTGTACACATATCATGCTAGAAAAGATAGAAGAGGTTCACATACCTCGCGACGATTATCGACTAATAGCAAAACGCCCAAGTACTCAAACCGCTTGGCCACACCTTAAGCCAAGAGATCACGCCACACGAGTACTTCAACCTATAGAGGCCACAAGGCGCCTATTAACATCTAGATCTCAACGAGAATATTCTACGTAAAATTCGCAAAGACCTCTCCCGCAAATCACAGAATCTCCTCCTCTATCGAGGCCCGCTAACAGCCAACAACTCCCTGTATGGGGTTGTACGCCTAATCCGACGTACAATTCTACTTCACAAGAATGCTACACAAGTCTACTCAGAATACACCCTACGTAATTACGCTTCGCTTCTTTTCTTTAAATTCAGGCTTAAGTCAAAAGACATTGCCGCAAAACTATGTTCAGTTCTATATATAGTATACTTCAACTATATATTCCTACAATATGTAATTTCCAATTACAATAGAAGGTCAAGAGTGTTTACCTCGATAAACCCAAAATTATCCAAGTTTATATGTCGATCCTGAGCAAGGTTTAGCTCCTACTTTGTGCGCTCCAACCCGCTCCAAACAACCCTAGTTCTAACTAACTTCTACCCAAATACTTCAACTATCAATGAAGATTTCCTTAGGGTTTCGCTTAGTGGCTAAAGGAAAGTATAATAGTATTTTCCGGCTTTTCAGATGTAGGTACTGGAAATACTACAAAGGTTTTGGGCTGTGAGTATTTCATATTCCAACAATACTGGAGAGTATTTCAACCAAGTGGAAAGGTGTATTATACTAAACAACTAGGCAAGTGGTGTTCCCTCTCAAGCCTCACTGGGCGGAGGCTCTCGCCAAGGGCTCACAAAGTGAGGGCGTATGATTTAACTACCACAAGGGAGTGAGTATTTGAGACTTGGAAATTGCTCTGCCAGATGAAATAACCTTCAACAAGGGGTATTTATAGGTCAAGAAATGGCCAACCAACGGCCAAGATCAATCCAAGTGTAAGGCAAGTGTAGGCTAGGATTTAACCAAGTACACCTTATCCATCTACCACCAAAATATCACAAAATATCCTACCAACTCCTCGACTTAATCGTCCAATTGCCGCCTAATTTCTTCCAATGCGAGGGTGACATGTCACCCTCCCGTTGGTCCAAAATGTTTCGCCTCCGAAAATCCGCAAAAATTATAAATGACATAGCCGAATTTTCCTTCGCAAGTTTAGTAAAACGCTTCATTTAAAAACGATTCTTTCGGCACTGTGCCCAAATTTCATCCTTGCCAATCCTTAAGGCTTAAATTATAATACGCACGCCTCACGCATACTCCGAAATACTGTATAACATTCTCCCTCCTTAGAAACATTCGTCCCGAATGTTCCTTCTCAAGACTGATAACGATAAAGTTCCTCTAACAAGTCGCCAACGCCACACCGCCACTAAATAACACACGCTCTCTTCTTTCCTTACTCATCGCGTGCCTTCTCTAACACTTGAACTCTTCTAGTATACGCATCATACTTCACTATCGCCTCGCTTCCAAAACTGAGTCACCACTTCCAAACTTGGTCATCTTACTAGCCTCAATCTTCCTTAAGGCCATTCCCGCCTTCACGATCCGCTCGTCGAACATATCCACGAACTCATACGATGGTCATCTAAACTGGGCCTAGCACCCTCGTGATCTACCACCGCGACCACCCGCAGTCGACCCCACCTCGAACAGCCGCGGTCAGCCCGCAACATGGCCCCAACCCGACCTACTTAACGCATCAAGCTCTGCTTCCGATCCGAACAATCTTACCTATACAGTCACGAAAGCTACCACTTCCATTTACACTACCCAAGGAATTTCCACCATTACTCCACGATACATATACATTCGACAAAGATCACCCGCAAAGTCTTGTACTCAAGACGGCCTTTACATCTAAGGTCTTAATCGTAATATTCTAAGGTTCATTATTTTCACCCTGTGCTTACCCTTTTCACTAACCGTGCTTCTAAGTCACATTTTAGCACAAAGCTATCCTAACATAACACTAAACACATCATCAAAACATCAATACATACAAATCTCTGTAGGTTAAGGATATACTGAAAAAATAGGCTTCAAAGGACCGCTTAAAATCGAACTTCCACCGCGACTCTACGGCGGCCGGCAGTATGAACATCCCGCCAGATATAAAGTGAAGAACTCGAATCGGTCTAAGAGTCCAGGCTATCCCACCGGGCTACCCTTCGGCCTGACAGCTTCCCATCAAACGGCCCCGCTGGCCGCAAGTATAGCAATCTCCCAAACCAGCATTTACATTCTCTACGGGCTTTACCACAATCTGGCCACACCGAGATACGGTGGCTCCCATCCGCAGCACTTACCCCCAAAATCAACCTCGGGAGCCCCGACCGCCTCTCAATATCCTAAACGCCCCGACGACGCGTGGGACCACTTGCATCGGGCGCTGGCGCATAATCAAGCTCGGGTGGTGCCGAGGCGTCCGCCTCGAAAGTCACCAAAGCGACTTCGGCTGCTCGCCTCTTCTCAGATTCGTCATTCCGCATTTCTCCGCTCCTCACATCCTGGCCATAAGCTCGCATGCGGTAACGTCCATGCCACCAAGAGCTACACCAACAATCGCTAGGTAATCATCGAGCCCTATAACATATCTTGCACTCGATCCTCCATACTAGCTATTAACCCGAGCAAAGCACTTCGACTCGCCTCGAATATCCCAAACGCCCCAACGACGCGGGGACCACTTGCATCGGGCGCTGGCGCATAATCGCTCACACAGGCGTCCGCCGAAGTCACCAAAGCGACCTCACTGCTCGCCTCTTCTCGCGATTCGTCATTCCGCTGATTTCTCGCTTCCTCACATCCCAAAGATAAGCTCGCACGCGGCACGTCCACGCCCTACCAAGAGCTACACCAACAACTCGCTATGTAATCATCGAGCCTCAGAACATATCGGCACTCGATCCTCCATACTAGCTACTAACGCGGACGCATCGCCAATGAGTAGAACTCCACATCAGACTCCCAACCGCACGCCCGCTCGCCGCAACACCAAAATATGTCTACCGAGCCCTCCTCGCCCGCGAGGCAAGAAATGTGCAAGTACGCCTCCGAGAACTCGCTCCAAATAGCCGAGGCGCATGCTCCCCGACAGCCTCCCACGACCAAAACCGGGCCGATCGCAGATCACGCACCGACGCGAACCTAAGACCACCGACTCGGTTCCGATGCCTCGATCACTCACGATCCGACAGAATCGCTTGATTAACTCCTCGCGATCATCCTGGTCTCGACCCATAAAACTCGCGGCTACAACTCGTAAAATCCCGTAGCCCAAACTATTCGACCAAAGTAACCATCGCGCGCATCGAACCGCCAAGGCCCAAACTTATCCGCACGTCCGCCACAACTCGCCAATAATCAAGCTAACTCAGAACCCATCTCTCTCGCCTGCATCGGGCGGATCGAGGCTCGTATCGTGGTCTGTAGAGATCGCCGCTACTTCTACTCGCAGCCTCCTCTGCTGCTCGCCTTCGCCCGCCGCTCGCGCGAGGCATAATCGTAAAACGAAATACGCCGTAGGTCCGACTTACAACACACTCTAAGGCACGATCTCGTAACGGTAAGAATGGAAACTAATCTCTAAATGTCCTCGCAAAGATCTCGATATAGACGTGGTGCACAACACACCGATAATCAAGACTTACTAGACACGCTCAGACACTTTCCGAGGACTAATCGCTTCGATACCACTTTTTGTCACGACCCAACCTGCCCGTGATCGTGCCTTACCCTGCACCCTAGTGATACAACATCGTAGAAAACCAAATAAATAAAAACTTAAACATACAAATAGATATGGATCAAGATAAAGAAAATAGGTCAACCAAAACTAGCTGCCTTCTCGCATATATATATATATATCGACATTTGAACAGCATAATCCTTACAACCCCGCCCACAACAAAGGTTACTGCACTTCTAAGATTTTAACAACTATGATGGACAGTGGCCCCGCCATACCCCCGAATGTACAAAGAACCTGCTGCACTGTGGTAACATACCAAAAGATAAGCCTCCAAGGAACAGAGCTTCCCAACACGCTAAATGTGATCCTAAAATGGATCGACAATGACGCACTTCTACCGCAGATTAACGCAGCTTCAAGGGCGAAGTCAAGATAACAGTACCAAGTATGTGAAATCAGAATATCAGAAATGAAATCATAGTAGTCTATATAAAGCAGAGACATGTATGATAACTGTACTACAATACACACATATAATGGGCGAGATCAAGTCGTGGACTCACGCCCTCCAAATCATCACTGTGTCCGGAATTCCTTCCTCACCGCAGCCTATGATATAGCAACACCAAGGAGTATACATGAACACCGTGTCCCACCGTGTCAATAAAACCGTGACGGCAAGTATAACTACCAGATCCGACCGCATCAATAATCAGCATAACCATATCACGATCGACACGCGTGCTGCAATAGCCTCCACCGCCTCCTCCTCGCGCCACGAGTCGACGGGCAAGTGAATCGCCACGCACTGCATCACAACCGTAAGTCACGGCTCCATCCAAAATCGACTCGCGTCGACACGCGGCAGCACTAGCCTCCACCGCCTCCTCCTCGCGCCACGAGCCGACGGGGCGTGAATCGCCAGAACCCAATCACAACCGTGAAGTCACGATACTCGCCACGGTCGACACGCGGCAAGTGCAATAACCGCTACCAGATCCACCTCGCCACGAGTCGACGGGGCAAGTAAACAAAGCACGCACCATCACAACCGTAAGTCACGATATTTCGCCATAACCATAATGGTCACATGTCCACGTAATCCATCAACGGTGTAGACATGCCCATGTAACAATGCTAATGGAAGCATACCCGAATCTCCCGCCACCGCCAGACGCCTAAGTAAGTTCTCAACAAGTCAACCGGCCCTCCATCGAGAGACGCGGTAGTATAGAAACACAATTCTTGCACAACAAAGACTATCACCATAAGCATAGGCAAGTTACACAACAACAAGCATAGGCAAGTTATACATAACTCAAGGTACTTTTATGTCAAAGTCCGAGTTTTAACCCTAAAGTACTACGTACGTTAAATTCCTTTTAAAGATCCATTTCTTTTACAAAGGTCACCCGATACCCGTAGTATAAAAATAGAGTGACTCACATTTTTAGGTAAACCAAAACACTTTCCTTTTCAACAACATTCTTTTCCCAAAAGTTCCAGTTTGCCTAATTTCAATTACTCAAGTCTCTTTATTTTAGAAAAGTTTCATAGTTCAATGTCTTAATCTCTTTTAAAACAATTGAGTAACATATGCCTTATATGTGAGTAGGTTATTCTTGTTTATAATCAATCTTATTAAGCAGCCATGATCTAGGAAATGTAATATCATTTTGTCTCATCTTAGTTTCTATGCGGATGGAGGTTTCTACTGGTTTTAATAATACTTCATTATTCAATACATTTTCCTTTATTAGCTACCTGCAGTTGGTTTGTTCGATACTTGTTCTCATTCCCAAATCAAGAAACATTATCCCTTTTATCTTCCTTAAGACGTTATACCTAACTTCCCATAAAGCTAGTATAACTCTTAAGCTTTCAAAACCAAATATTACTCTTCTTTCAAAATGATTCCTTTGAAATACTTCAAGTTATTTATTATCACACATCAAGTCAATTATAAGTCAAATCAGTTATCTTTTAAAAATCACAAAGCATTTTCTTACCTACATAAAGCTGTTATAACCAACTTCCCATAAAGCCGTTATAACACTTTATGTTTTAAACCAATCAAGTACATTTAACACACGTACGCCTACCGTACTACATAGTTGTACACATATCATGCTAGAAAATATGAAGAGGTTCACATACCTCACGCACGATTATCGACTAACAAAGAAACGCCCAAGTACTTCAAACCGCCGGCTACACCTGCCAAGTAGATCACGCCACACGTAGTACTTCAACCATAGAGGCCACAAGGCGCCTATTAACATCTAGATCTCAACGTAGAATATTCTAGCAAAATTCGCAAGACTTCCCGCAAATCACAGAATCTCCTCCTCTATCGAGGCTAATCAGTGCCAACAACTCCCTGCAGGGGTTGTACGCCTAATCCGGACGTACAATTTACTTCACAAGAATGTTACACAAGTCATCAGAATACACCCCACGAATTACAGCTTCTTTTCTTTAAATTCAGCTTAAGTCAAAAGACATTGCCGCAAAACTATGTTCATTCTATATATAGTATACTTCAACTATATATTCCTACAACATAAAATTTCCAATTACAATAGAAGGTCAAGAGTGTTTACCTCGATAAGCCCAAAATTATCCAAGTTTATATGTCGATCCTGAGCAAGGTTTAGCTCCTACTTTGTGCGCTCCAACCTGCTCCAAACAACCCTTAGAAGTTCTAACCAACTTCTACCCAAATACTTCAACTATCAATGAAGATTTCCTTAGGGTTTCGTTTAGTGGCTAAAGGAAAGTATAATAGTATTTTCCTGCCAGATGTAGGTACTTGGAAATACTACAAAGGTTTTGGGCTAGAGTATTTTGGCATTCCAACAATACTTGGAGAGTATTTCTCAACCAAGTAAGGGTGTATTATACGAAACAACTAGGCAAGTGGTGCCCTCTGACAAGCCTCACCTCCGGGGAGGCTCTCGCCAAGGGCTCACAGTGGTGAGGTGTGGGACTAACTACCACAAGGGAGTGAGATTTGAGACTTGGAAATTGCCTGGCGTGGATGAAATAACTCTTCAACAAGTGGGTATTTATAGATCAAGAAATGGCCAACCAATGGCCAAGATCAATCCAAGTGTAAGGCAAGTGTAGGCTAGGATTTAACCAAGTACACCTTATCCATCTACCACCAAAATATCACAAAATATCCTACCAACTCCTCGACCTTAATCGCCCAATTGCCGCCTAATTTCTTCCAATGCAGGGTGACACATGTCACCCTCCCGCTGGTCCAAAATGTTTCGCCTCACCAAAAATCCGCAAAAATTATAAAATGACATAGCCGAATTTTCCCTTCGCAAGTTTAGTAAAACGTCATTTAAAAAAACGATTTTTTCGACACTGCGCCCAAATTTCGATCCTTGCCAATCCTTAAGGCTTAAATTATAATACGACGCCTCATGTACATACTGAAATACGGTATAACATTCTCCTCCTTAGAAACATTCGTCCCGAATGTTCCTTCTCAAGACTGATAACGATAAAGTTCCTCTACCAAGTTGCCAACGCCACACCGCCACTAAATAACACACGCTCTTCTTCCTTCCTTACTCGTGCCCTTCTCGAACACTTGAACTCTTCTAGTATATGTACCATACTTCAGTCATCGCTTCAGTTTCCAAAACTTTGGAGTCACCACTTCCAAACTTGGTCATCTTACTAGCCTCAATCTTCCTTAAGGCCATTCACGACCTTCACGATCCGCTTCTGGTCGAACATATCCACGAACTCATACGATGGTCATCTAAACTTGGGCCTAGCACCCTCGTGACTTACCACCGGCGACCACCCAGCTGACCCCACCGAATACAGCCGCTGGTCGCTCCGCAACACGGCCCCAACCCGACCTACTTAACGATCAAGCTCTCGCTTCCGATCCGAACAATCTTATTTATACAGTCGCGAAAGCTACCACTTCCATTTTACACTACCCAAGGAATTTCCCACCATTACTCCACGATACATATACATTCGACAAAGATCACCCGCAAAGTCTTGTACTCAAGACTACTTTACATCTAAGGTCTTAATCAGAATATTCTAAGGTTCATTATTTTCTCACCCTGTGCTTACCCTTTTCACTAACTGTGCTTCTAAGTCACATTTTAGCACAAAGCTATCCGAACATAACACTAAACACATCATCAAAACATCAATACATACAAATCTCTGTAGGTTAAGGATATACCGAAAAAATAGTGCTCGTAGGACCGCTTAAAATCGGGAACTTCCACCGCGACTTACCGGCTGCCTGCATTAACATCCCGCTTAGCTATGGAAGGAAGAACCCGCAATCGTATAGTAGTTCGTGCTATCCCACCGTTGCTACCCCGGCTGATTTCTCCCATCAAATGGCCCCCGCTTACCGCAAGTATAGCAATCTCCCAAACCAAGCACGACATTCTACGGGCTTTACCACAACTGGCCACACCGAGATACGGGGTGGCCTCATCCGCGAGCACTCCTACTCCCCGAAAATCTGAACCCCGGGAGCCCCGACTGCCCCCGAATATCCCAAACGTGACGACGCGGGGACCACTGGTACCGCTTTGGCGCATAATCGCTCGTGCCGAGGCGGTCCGCCGAAGTCACCAAAGCGACCTCGTTGTTCGCCTCTTCGCCGATTCGTCATTCCGCCGATTTCTCCGCCTCACATCCCAAAGCAGATGCTCGCATGCGGCAATGTCCATGCCCTACCAAGAGCTACACCTAACAACTCTCGCTAGGTAATCATCGAGCCCTCAGAACATATCGGCACTCGATCCTCCATACTAGCATTAACCCGAGCAAAGCTCGACCGCTTCCCGAATATCCCAAACGCCCCGGACGACGCGGGGACTACTTGCATCGCGTTGGCGCATAATCGCTCACACAGGCGGTCCGCCTCGGAAGTCACCAAAGGACCGCTGCTCGCCCTTCTCGCCGGGATTCGTCATTCCGCCGATTTCTCCGCCTCACATCCTCAGATAAGCTCGCATGCTGGCAATGTCCATGCCCTACAAGAGCTACACCCGAACAACTCTCGCTATGTAATCATCGAGCCCTCAGAATATATCTGCACTCGATCCTCCATACTAGCTACTAACGCGGACGCACGCCAATGAGTAGAACTCCACATCAGACTCCCAACCGCACGCCGTTTGTCGCGAACACCAAAAATATGTCGCCCGAGCCCTCTCGCTCGCGAGGCAAGAAATGTGCAAGAAATGCCTCGAGAACTCGCTCCAAATAGCCGAGGCGCATGCTCCCGGACGCCTCCCACGAATCAAACTGGGCCGATCATGTATCACGCAATTGACGCTAACCTAAGACCACCGACTCGGTCTCCGGCGCCTTGATCACTCACGATCCACAGAATCGCTTGATGAACTCGCGATCATCCTGGTCTCACCCATAAAACTCGCGGCTACAACTCGTAAAATCCCGTGAGCCCAAACTATCTCGATCTAGGTGAACCATCGTGCATCGAATCGCCAAGGCCCAAATTTATCCGCACGCCCTGCCACAACCTCGCCAATAATCGCCAACTCTGTAACCCATCTTCTCTCGCCTGCATCGCGGATCGAGGCTCGTGCATCGTGGTCTCGTAGAGATCGCCACTCTACTCGCAGCCTCATCGCTGCCTTGCCTTCTCCGCCCGGCTGCTTGCGCGAGGCATAATCGTAAAACAAAATACGCGTATGGTCCGACTTACAACACAACTTCTAAGGCACGCATCTCGTAACGGTAAGAATGGAAACTAATCTTAAATGTCCTGCAACCTCCTCGACATAGATGGTGCACAACACACCGATAATCAAGACTCTACTAGACACGTGTAGACACTTTCCGAGACTAATCGCCTCGATACTACTTTTGTCACAACCCAACCTCGCCCGTGATCGTGCCTTACCCCGCACCCTAGTGATACAACATCGAGAAAACCAAATAAAATAAAAACTTAAACATACAAATAGATATGGATCAAGATAAAGAAAATAGTCAACCAAAACGGCTGCCTTTCTCGCATATATATATATATATCGACATTTGAAGCCATAATCCTTACAACCCCGCTCACAACAAAGCATGCACTTAAGATTTTAACAACTATGATGGACAGGCCCCGCCATACCCTCAATGTACAAGAACCTGCTGCACTGTGGTAACATACCAAAAGATAAGCCTCCAAGGAACTGAGCTTCCTAACACGCTCAAATGTGATCCTAAAAGCTGATCGACACTATGTACTTACCGCAGATTTAACGCACTTCAAGCGAGGTCAAGATAACAGTACCAAGTATGTGAAATCAGAATATCAGAAATGAAATCATAGTAGTCTATATAAAGCAGAGACATGTATGATAACTGCACTACAATACACACATATAATAGCTTATATCAAGTCGTGGACTCACGCCTAAATCATCACTGTGCCTGAATTTCTTCCTCATCGCTAGCCATGATATAGCAACACCAAGGAGTATACATGAACACCGTGTCCCACTGCGTGTCAATAAACCGCACGGGCAAGTATAACTACCGATACGACCGCATCAATAATATTGTACAACCATATCACGGTCGACACGCGGCGCGCAATAGCCTCCACCAGCCTCCTCCCCGCGCCACGTGAGCCGACAGGCAAGTGAATCGTTACGCACCAGATCACAACCGTAAGTCACGGCTCCATCCAAACACCGACTCGCCGGCCGACACGCGGCAAGTGCACTCAGCCTCCACCAGCCTTCTCCTCGCGCCACGAGGCCGACGCAAGTGAATCGCCAGAACCCAATCACAACCGTAAGTCACGATACTTCGCCGCCGACACGCGGCAAAGCCGCAATAACCGCCACCAGATCCACCACGCCACGTGAGCCGACGGGGCAAGTAAACAGCTACGACCCGATCACAACCGTAAGTCACGATACTTCGCCATAACCATAATGGTCATACGCCCACGTAATCCATCAACTGCAGACATGCCCATGTAATAACGCTAATTAAGATACCCGCGGAATCTCCCGCCACCGCCGTATGTCCAAGTAAGTTCTCAATAAGTCAACCGAATTCTCCATCGAGACGCCAGAGTATAGAAACACAATTCTTGCACAACAAAGACTATCACCATAAGCATAGGCAAGTTACACAACAACAAGCATAGGCAAGTTATACATAACTCAAGGTACTTTTATGTCAAAGTCCGGTTTTAACTCTAAAGTACTACGACGTTAAATTCCTTTTAAAGATCCATTTCTTTTACAAAGGTCACCCGATACCGTAGTATAAAAATAGAGTGACTCACATTTTTAGGTAAACTAAAACACTTTCCTTTTCAACAACATTCTTTTCCTAAAGTTCCATTTCTAATTTCAATTACTCAAGTCTCTTTATTTTAGAAAAGTTTCATAGTTCAATGTCTTAATCTCTTTAAAACAATTGAGTAACATATGCCTTATATGTGAGTAGGTTATTCTTGTTTATAATCAATCTTATTAAGCAAACATGATCTAGGAAATGTAATATCATTTTGTCTCATCTTAGTTTTATGATTTGAGGTTTCTACCGGTTTTAATAATACTTCATTATTCAATACATTTTCCTTTATTAGCGCCGCAGCGGGTTTGTTCGATACTTGTTCTCATTCCCAAATCAAGAAACATTATCCCTTTTATCTTCCTTAAGACGTTATACCTAACTTCCCATAAAGCTAGTATAACTCTTAAGCTTTCAAAACCAAATATTACTCTTCTTTCAAATGATTCCTTTGAAATACTTCAAGTTATTTATTATCACACATCAAGTCGCTTATAAGTCAAACCGCTTATCTTTTAAAAATCACAAAGCATTTTCTACCTACATAAAGTCGTTATAACTAACTTCCCATAAAGCCGTTATAACACTTTATGTTTTAAACCAATCAAGTACATTTAACACATGCACGCTCACCGCACTACATAGTTGTACACATATCATGCTAGAAAGATAGGAAGAGGTTCACATACCTCGCGACGATTATCGACTAATAGCAAAACGCCCAAGTACTTTCAAACCGCTTGGCCACACCTTAAGCCGCAGATCACGCCACACGAGTACTTCAACCCATAGAGGCCACAAGGCTTCTATTAACATCTAGATCTCAACGCAATATTCTACGAAAATTCGCAAAGACTCTCCCCGCAAATCACAGAAATCTCCTCCTCTATCGAGGCTCGCTAACAAGCCAACAACTCCCTGTAGGGGTTGTACGCCTAATCCTGACGTGTACAATTCTACTTCATGCAAGAATGTTACACAAGTTCATCAGAATACACCCTACGTAATTACAGCTTTCTTTTCTTTAAATTCAGCTTAAGTCAAAAGACATTGCCGAAAATCCATGTTCATTTCTATATATAGTATACTTCAACTATATATTCTACAACATGTAATTTCCAATTACAATGAAGGTCAAGAGTGTTTACCTCGATAAGCCCAAAATTATCCAAGTTTATATTGTCGATCCCGAGCAAGGTTTAGCTCCTACTCAGGCGCTCCAACTCCGCCTCCAGAACAACCCTTAAGTTCTAACCAACTTCTACCCAAATACTTCAACTATCAATGAAGATTTCCTTAGGTTTCGCTTAGTGGCTAAAGGAAAGTATAATAGCATTTTTCCTGCTTTTCAGATAGAGGTACTTGGAAATACTACAAAGGTTTCTAGAGTATTTTGGCATTCCAACAATACTGAGAGTATTTCTCAACCAAGGAAGCGGTGTATTATACGAAACAACTAGGGCAAGTGGGTGCCTCTCGCCAAGCCTCACTGGTGGGAGGTTTCGCCATGGCTCAAAGTGTGAGGGTATGGCGACTAACTTGTCACGATCTGCTCCGGTTCGTGGATCGTGCCTTACCGGGCACCCAAGTAGTCATACATCGTGAGTAATCTGAAATATAAAGCAAGACATGAAACAGCTTATAATATAAGACATGCTTATGGAGAAAACATCGCCTTTCTAAGATATATATAAATAAACATGGTTTAGCGCTACATCCGACACTGCATAAATACGACTCATGCACTTAAGGAAATATACAACTATGGCGACAGGCCCCGCCATACTCTCGATCAGATAAAACTATCTACAACAGGAGATCATACCCAAAAGTAGAGCCTCCGAAAAGATTGAGCTCCCGACACCAACGTAGAGATCCTAAGAACGTGGATCTAGCACTGCTTGCCCTTACCACGCATGAACGCAGCTTCGGGCGAGGTCAAGATAACAGTACTAAGTATATGAAACTTGTAAAATACTTAAATGAAACATATCATTTTGAAAACATTTTAAAAGTATGTATGAAACAACCATGAAACCGCATAGTACACATCACAAACAAGAAGCAATAGTAGATCTGAATGTGTCTTTTCTAGGTCGCGAATGATCGGCAGGCCACCGCCTGTAGATCACCATGCAAGCCTAACTCGACTCGTAGTCCGCATAGGCCAATCACATAGGCCCGCATAGTGGTACATAACCCCGCATCGGTGGTAGCTACTCGCATCGCCCCGACTCGCCGTCCGCACGCCACATGTAATCGCATGCAGGTATAACCCCGCACACCAACCGAACTCCAGAGCTTCGCGATAGGTCCCTTTGACCTGCATTGCAGGTATTCTCGAATCACGGTCCTGCATCACCGAGTATACCCCAGATCGAGGCACTAACCCCTGCATATGTCAAGAGGCGAGCGATGCTACACTAACCTAATACTTTATCGTTAAACAACATAAGCACAAAATAATACTTTTTCACAAACGCTACAAGACACTAACACACATAGCATCATATCATGTCTACTTATCAAACCATCTTATTATTCTTTCACAATTCAATATAATCATATAAACACATAGGTAAACTGCTTTTTTAAGTGGTTATACTTAACCTCCCATAAGGCTAGTATAACTCTTAAGCTTCATTTAAAAACCAATTAGTTCTCTTTAAAAATGATTCAAGATTCTTTTGAAATGCTTTGATCTTTATTATTCAAAGCTTAAGCCGAGGCATCGTGCAGTAAGTGTTATTCAGCTTAAGCCACTGAGGCATCATTGTCGTAGTTGTTATTCAGTGCTTAAGCTCACAGGCATTGCCAGAGGTTATATATATTGTAAAATATCATGCTTTAGGAAGAATCACATACCTTCTCAAATGATGGTAAAACCACCGCCAAGTGAATATGTCGCTACAGAGTCACCATAATAGTCACAGATATCTATCAAAGACTACACTCAAGCGTCATTCTAAACGTAGGGTTCACACAATTCTACCGAAGTTCGGGCAAAAGACTACCCTACCCGCGAGCTATATAAGGTTCATCGTGAAACAAATGCCCCATGTATATTAGCTTGATTATTCTTCTTTTTAAACCCTTCTACTGTGGTAACAAATCAATTTTATTCTCAATATTCTTCTAAGTATTTAATACTTATTCTTATACTGCAATACGCATGTATTCTCTAATCTCAAAAGAGGGTTAGGATTAGTTACTCCTGTGAAGCCCAATAATATCCTAAAAGTCGCTACGAGCAAGGTTTTGCTTTCCTAAGTTGTATGTCTAAGGAAACCTTGAAGTTCTTCACAACTTCTACTAAGCAACTAAGGTATTTGGGCTAGGTATTTCTGGGCATTATAACAATACAAGTTAAGGCAACTTTTCTACCAAATATGGGGTAGATTTCGGACTAGGCTAAATGATAAGCCTCCCAAGCAAGTGGTCACTTGAAAGGTGAGCGAGGAAGAGTGGCTTGACGAAATGGCTAACAAGGGAGTAAAGCGGAGGATTTTCAAGACTTGGAAAGTAATTTTAGGACGAAGAACTCTTCATCTCTACGGGTATTTATAGGTCGTTGCTGGGCCAACCAACGGCCAAGATTAAGACAAGTGCAAGGCAAGTCAGAAGTTGTAGCATTAATCTATACACAAATATCCTACCAACTCTCGACTTGTGCACAAGGCACAAAAACGTGCTCACTATAGCCAAAATCGGGTCTGAAACGGACGCATTTCAAGTCCATCAATCGGAGCGTGACAAGTGTCGCGCTCCGCTGTCCAAAAATGTTTCGCCTCTCTAAAAATCCGCAAAAATCTAGAATAAATGGCATAGTTTAATTTACCCTACGAAAGCCGTGGAAACGCTTTCGGCCAAAAAAACTATTCGCTTTGCATGAGTCAGGCCCAACAAAAACGCTACTTCAACTTTAAGGCTAGACTTTTTCAGACACGATTCCTCACGTGACGTGACCGAAATACGTGGGTATAACGTAACTACCACAAAGGGAGGCGAGTATTTGAGACTTGGAAATTGCTCAAGTGCTGGGACGTAAAATAATCCTTCAACAAGGGGGTATTTATAAACAAGAAATGGCCAACCAACGGGCCAAGATCAATCCAAGTGTAAGTGCGTGCGGTAGGCTAGGATTTAACCAAGTACACCTTATCCATCTACCACCAAAATATCACAAAAATATCCTACCAACTCCCTTGACCCTAATCGCCCAATTTCCGCCCCTAATCGTTTCCAACGCGCTGCGTGACATACGTCACCCTCCCGCTGGTCCAAAATGTTTCGCCTCCAAAAATCCGCCGCAAAATTATAAACTGAGCATAGCCGAATTTTCCTTCGCAGTTTAGTAAGAACGCTTCAATAAAAACGATCTTTTCTTTCGCAGACTGCGCCCAAATTTCGATCCTTGCCAATCCTTAAGGCTTAATTATAATACGATGCCTCACGCATACTTCCGAAATACGGGTATAAATAAACTCCATAAACGCACTTAGAGACAATAATCGTGGACTTGATTGACAAGACTCCGCTTATACCCCGCTGAATGCATAATAACCGACAATACGCAGATCCGGGACACTCGT
Organism: Przewalskia tangutica; assembly: GCA_029844215.1. Classification (NCBI taxonomy): domain Eukaryota; kingdom Viridiplantae; phylum Streptophyta; class Magnoliopsida; order Solanales; family Solanaceae; genus Przewalskia; species Przewalskia tangutica. The sequence continues at coordinate 87,818 of JAQGDG010000620.1, forward strand.
GGTAAGCTCGAGTAACGAGTTTCAACATTCGATAAAGACCCTAAGGCGGCGAGGATCAAGAATCTGGTGATACTCAACTCGCGCAGATTTAACGCACTTCTGGGCTTAGAGAGGTCAAGCATAACATACGTACCAAATACAGAACGAAAGCATCAGAATGAAATCAGTGCTCATAATAAAACCGAGACAGTGTATGATAACTCAATTAATAAGACACCGTGCCTTACTAACAATCGTACGAGTAAACAAGAGTATACTTTTACTTCATAAAAATGGTGGAGGGGCTCATGATCAAAAGAGACTCACCCACTCGTAGATCATTAAGCCAATCCTACTCCTCGACTATTTCACCCGCATAGGTCCCGTGGACCCGCAACGTAGGTCATCCGCCCCACGGGACTATTTCATCTTCGCGATAGTCCTACGACCGCAATGGAGCCGGATGACGCCCGCATGGGACTATTTCACCGCGCACAGACTATTTCACCGCCCGTCTCAGCTGGCCCGCAATGAGTACAAAACGCCGCACTCGCATCACGCTGGTAGCAAATCTACGAATTAGTAGTAACCTGGGCTTTACCCCGCAAAGAATAATATAAACTAGCACAACCAAGCTATCATACATAACATAAGCACTACCGCTTATCATACATAACATAAGCGCCACCGCTTATCCTAACATAACATGGGCCACACCGGCCTTATCATACATAACATAAGCACTACCGCATTTATCATACATAACATAAGCGCTTACCTACTTATCTCTAACATAACATACGCAAGTTAAGAAATCCCCTAACTTCTTATTAGTCTTTATTCATATATTAATTTCTCATTTTAGTTTACTTAAGGCATTAACATGTCATTATAACGATCCTGAATTTAACCCAAAGTACTACATACTTCTACTCTTTTAAAATGAATCTTTTCATATAAAACTTCCAAGATACTAATAACCGTGAGTATCCAATACATCTATTTTTCAAGGCAAGTCACAATACCTTTTAGAAATACATTTAGGCTTCTAAATCAAGTGACTTCGACTTTCTTAAAACCTGCAATTGGATGCCTTCAAATCAACTGGCATTTTCATTATTTCAAGTCATTTATCATACTTACATTACTTGTGAGTAAACCACTCTTATTAACTTCCATAAAGCTATTATAACCAACTTCCCATAAAGCCGTTATACTAGTTTTATGCCTTAGATACTTACATTCTTCTTTATAACTAAGAGACTTAAATTTTCCAACAAAACAAGTATCGAAATACTTTCAAAATACTCAAAGTCTCTTAAGTTTTAGAAACCAAGATAGTCCTTAATATTTTTAAACAAGTGAGTTAATTCCTAACTCAACCAACTCTCGACATTCTTAAAATAAGCCAAGGATTATCAAACGGACTAGATTGTCAAAATCTCAGACGCCTACCGTACTTCATACATTTACAACTTATTCATGCTCAAGAGATAAGAAAGTTTCACATACCTCTTCGTTCAATCCACTTTGCCAAGTCCAATATTCCGCACGAGTACGTCAACCTATAATGACATTCATAATACGCCTATTAACTTCTTACCTCAAACGTAGAATATTCTGGGGTGCAAAGTCACTAAATTATACGGAAAATCTGGACAAAGACTTCCTTGTGTTTCTACATACTTGGCTAGCATTTTTTCAAGGCCGAATTTTAATAACCAAACACGCCACATTTAAGGCTCAACAATGTAGTTAACAATAGGGATTACACGCCTCTACAAAGCACGGTAAAATTCCGGCTCTGCACAATTGATATCAAACTAGTCCAACATACTATGTCATCATTCTAAATTTCAGAGGTACATCACTACAAAGTCTTTTCCAATTCTCCTTTTCAATCCAAGTTGTTTAGTACAACATATTATAAAGCCGCAATTGATTATAACAACTATAATCTTAAAAGTTAAGCGTAACATGCTTTGATTTATTTCCATCTCTAATTATATCGACCAAAATTGTATTTCAATTTCAAATGGCTCAACATATCAATTCTGATTTTAGGCTTTTCAATATCCATAACACTTATCAATATTTAAAACATATACTCTATGCTAGTCAAAATGCGCTACTACAACAATATGTAATCTTTATACACTTAAGAGAACAAGATTGTTACCTTAATCGAGCCTTAATCCACTCTCAAGATCCTAAGTCGCCCTCAGCAACTTGTAGCCTTCTCCTCGACACTCCAACTCCCACTTAGCCCTTTGAAGATCACAAACAAACTTTCCTTCAATTCCAAATCCAAACCTAGAGTTTGACTAGGTTTTCACACTGCACTAATGTGAAAACGCCATTTTTCCGGATCTTTCTATTGAGATACCCTTACACATACCTCCTTCGTAGAACTTGGTTTAAAAGCCGCGCTGAGCTTATTGGACAACAAACTTAAAAATCTTGCTCTGCCAATACCCTCAAACCCAAGAGCTCTCTTTCGAGCTGCCTTCTTCAAATTTCCTTGAAAATTTAGCTAAGTGTAGAACTTGTCTATGCTACTAGTACATATATATAACATTGGCTGAGGGTTAATATTAGAACAAACATGGGTGGCCTAGATGTAGAGTTTCATTAAGGATTCTAGCTGCTGTTGGCCTCGACTAAGTCAACAATATCAAGCTCTAGCTTTTAGCAAAGCATTCTTGGTCAATATTCTCACTTTACGGTCAAATGACCATTTTATCCATGCCAATTTCGTCCAAGACCACTAAGTGGGGTGACACGCGGTCGCCTCCCGTGCGTCACGCAGAATATTATGTTTTTCTCGACAATTCCATAATTCGATAAATTTTTACTCGCCTCAAATCTTAACATTTTCGAAGTTCTTACAGACGACGCTTATAAACATATCCCCGGAATTCGCGTAAACATAATCCATGGTTTATATATATCACTGAATTTAACCCGCCCAGTCAAATATTCGACCACAGCTGCGGTACTGACTTCACCACCACGGGGAGCTACCCCATGATATCTTTGAACTAAAGTTGCATCGGCCTCTTTACTGGAGTGGACTAGGACGTGGAAATATGACACTTCAGCACGAATGTCTTATATGAGCAACCCATATGCAAGCAAACCATTCTTGACCTTTATTTATAAAATGAATAGACCATCATTTTAGCAAACCTAAAGACAATTACCATGTCTTTCCTTTTACATAAATCAAGACAATACCATGCCCCTTTACACAAACCAAGATAATTACCATGTCTTTTCCTTTTTACATAAAACCAAGACAATACCATGCCTTTCCTTTTTACATAAACCTAAAGACAATTACCATGCTCTCTTTACACAAACCAAGAGTAATTCTTATTTAAGCACAGACAAAGTACTATCATGGGGCACAAATAGAATAATTTCTATTTAAAACAAGCCAAAGTGACTATCAAGGCACAAAATAGAATAATTCTTTATTTAAACAAGCCAGTACTCACGTATCGCCCATTCTTTCAAAAGACTCATTTTTATATTAACCCCAAGATACTAACACACGTAGTATCAAGGCACGTCTATTTTTCAAAATAAGTTACTACATTATTTAGAAATTCATTTCAATACTTTGAAACCAAGTAACTTCTAATTTCACAACTCCTAGGCGACTCATGCCTATCAATCAAAATAGACAATTTTCTAACCTTCCATAAAGTCGTTATAACTAACTTCCCATAAAGCCGTTATAACCCCTTTACGGTTTTAGACAAATTCATTCTTTTTATATCCAAGAGACTCTATACTTTTAAAACCAAGTACTCATATACTTTCAAATCCAAGTTTCTTAACTTTCAAAATACTTCAAGTCTCTTAATCTTTAGAAATCAAGTTTCTTAACTTTCAAAAATACTTCAAGTCTCTTAATCTTTAGAAATCAAGTTTCTTAACTTTAGAAATCAAGTTTCTTCTACTTTTTAATCTCAAGTAACTCAAGCACCTTTAAAACAAAGTTACTTCTTTTTCTTAAAGCATGCGTCATTTCTCCTCTTTAAATCAATTAAGTAAATCGCTTCATTTGACTCCCCTAAAGCCGGGCAGCAGGTAACAACCTTTTAGGTTTTAATCAAGGCACTATCCAAAAGATTTGGAAACCGCCTTTTTAGACTCTAAGTATCAAGTAAAACACTTTCACTTTTGAAAATCCAAACTTGGCTAAGTGGGATGGATTATAAGAAATTCCATTTAAACATCCAAAGTACAATCAACGTAAGATATGTGTATCAACTTCTATATTAGGTAATCCAAGTACAATCAAGGGAATCATTTAAGGAGTAGGATTTACTTTCTTTATCATAAAGGAATCATGCTAGAAGTTGGGTTATAGATGGTTCACATACCTTTCGGCTAAATCCACGTTGCTTAATACGCTGCACGTAGAATCGGCTAACCCATAACGGCCACAACACGACTATCAACTTCTAGTTTCTAACGTAATAATACTTCAAGTATACGCTCTTATTCTCAAGGGAAAATCGGGCAACACTCCTTCATTTATACGCACTTTCCACCTTTTTCAAGGCCCGATAATCACGAACCAAATATGCCACATTTAAGGCTCAATACATCAACCAATCAACGACATACGCTTTACAATACGTAAAATTCTTACCCACAATTCATAAAACAATCCAACACTTATAAGTGCATTCGCTACCAATATAATAACTCCTAAGTCCTTCCCATAATTCTTTTCAATCCAAGTTGTTAGGTCTAATATGTTATATAGTCGTAAACAACTCAACAACTACAATTCCTTCTTTATATAACACGCGACGACTAAACTAATAACCAAATTGAATTGTAATCTCAAAGGCTAAACATGTTAGTTTCTGGATTAGGTTCCAATATCCATAACACTTATCAAACTTCAATATATACTTCTCATGCTTGCTAATATCCATAACTACAATAATAAGTAATCTTTAATTACTAAAACGACAAGATTGTTACCTTTATAAGCCCTTATAAAATTCCAAGATTCAAAGTCGGTCCTTAGAAATTCTTAGCTCCTTTCCTTTACGCCCAATCCGCTATTCAAGCCTTAGAAGTTCACAACCAACTTCTTCCATTTCCAATCCAAAACTATGAAAACGACTTAGGTTTTCGCCATGACTAACGTGAAAACGCTGCTTTTTCCGAGATCTTTCTATCGAGATATCCTTACAATACCCTTTAG